>QNGE01002670.1:0-30578 GCA_008508345.1 Paragonimus westermani
ATGGTCAACTTGAAAATAAACCAAATCCCCGACTACTCACCGGTAATAGTGAAATTAGTGGAGAATAATCGTCACAGTTTGACCTTGAAAGATGACCACACAGTCGTGGCAGTTTGGTCATCCATGTTTAAGTGAGTGGCGTTGTTTATTTTGCGTGATATCTAGTTGTCATTGCATTTCCAAAACACTTATTGGGAATCTGTTAGTTAATATTACTGTATATCTTCGAATGCTTCATCGTAGTTCATTTTCACACTGTTACGCACAACATCATCGTCCCGTGGTTAGACTCACTATTCACCTTCTATATTGTTTATGTGAAACAGTCTCGTGCGATCTCACAAGCAAACGATGAATTTGCGTATTCCATCTATGTTCACCAGATAGAGTAGACCGAATACCTTATGTCTCAAGAAATCGGTTAATTTGGGTTTATGAATCAGTGGTGTATCCGAAAACCTGTTTAGCGACAGGTTGCAGAGTCAGCACTTAGCAGTTTTGAATAGTTCCAAGTTAATGCAGTGTCCAAATGCGATGATCAGATATAATCAACAACAAAACATTCAGTTAAACTTTACAAAACTTTATCATTAACTAGTGCTTTTTATGTTCAGAAGAGAAGAATGATTTTACACATATTTCATGCATCCATTTGCAATAAAAACGTAACACAACACACAAAACTGACATTTTCATTTAATTTATGTAGCTCATAGAACTTTAAATCATTCACGGTTAGACCACAAAAGTTCGTGTGCATATCTCATCGATAAACGTTAACTCGCTCTCCTTTATGTTTATCACTTCGAAATAGAAACACACTGGACGCATTTTCGAAACACGGAACAAAAAACTGTATACTCAAGTCGAATTCAACAGTAACACGTAATTTACACTTGCAAGATGTTTTAGTGTCGGTTTAATGCAACATGTAGACCCAAGTTTTGCACTGGGGTTGTGCAATTTAACAAAAACCGATTCTACTTCTCCTTTCAAACAGCAATGAATGGGACAGAACTGTACGGGTGTTCCGATAACACTGCAAGTCTAACCAGTATGCCCTATGTGAAAGCCATCGTTAATCACCTAACATTGATTTGGTCTGACTTCTACGAAATGAGGTTGAATGAATCGGAAAAATCGGAAACTGGTTATGTGTTTCGTAAAATCGATAACACTGTCAAAATGATGTGCTACTACATTTCTTCAGACTCTGTTCATCAGCTATGTGTCAGTGGGATATCGCCGTTAACCAACAAGTACGTCAGACGTTTGGGGGTTTTAAGTATTGCGCACACCGTACTGAGTATGAGTATCGTTGCGACTGATTTTACAGTGATATGTCGTATATGATTTTGTGTTATGAAACAGATCTTCATCATTTCATCGACACAGTTATTTTCAACCTTGTCTCAGATTTAAACTGTTTAAGAGTACCTATATGATTTAAAGTTTAAAATGGTTTAAGGATAAACCACAATTGAACAGTATTGCTCCGAATGGACGGAGGAATCATACGCAATTTATTGCACAACCGATAAGAGTAGATTGTAGAGCACTGAATTTAGGAGGTTAGTAAATAGCTTCGGATGTACACAGAGAGTCTGGTTTGTTTCTTCACCAATACTCTGCTCACAACGAATACAGGTGAACTGTGAAGGTCGTGCTGTTACGCCATGGGATTTATCTCCGATAAATGTGCGCTTGTTTCGTCGTGAAAGAAATAACCATGTTTACCAAGTCTTTTGGAGTTTCCTTCACCCGTGCTTCAGAAATGTTTCACTGTAACCCATACCAAATGAAGACTCCTATTAACCCTTTGAAACTAGGCGAACTGGCTGAAACGTTACAAAACATCGCAATACACTCAGTGGGACGTACTGCGGCAAAAAGTCGTTCGGTTTGTGTGTTCCTGCACCACATGTGCGTTTACAAAGCAGTGAGGTTTTATACCAACGCCCCACTCGTTTTTGCCACTTTTTGTGCGTCCGGTTGACACTTCCTTTTGTGGATTTTCGCACACAACTTCCCGCTTGTTAGGTTGATTTCATCCACTAATGATCCATTTGATCTCCTTTGTTGTCGGTGATCCGACCGCTGTACGCTTCAACCTCATTGCATAAGCCCCGTGATATTTCAATAGGTGACAAAGCAATCACCGTTCCGACCTGGTCACACGTTTTTTATCAGTGTGTAGTAAAACGGCACACCCAAAGACCATGTATATTCATAATGTGCAAGCTGCAAACACAAAACTGTTAGACCAAGCAGACCTGACATTCTTTCTCTGTTACCATTGTACGGTTGTTCAGATGCACCATGCGCGTCACAATGGTCTAACCAGCTATATGAACATCCTTCAAATTACACGCCGTATAGATCTCCGCAGTTACACGTGGTCATATCTTGTCCAGAGATGATTTAATTTCCGCTGTTACCAGTTATCCTTATCTGTAACATTTTCCCGCTTGATGGCACAGCCCCAATACACCAATTTCTGAACAGAAGCTCTCCTGTGTACTCAGTACTGATGGGCATATGCTGCCTCACCCTCCAATTAAAAGTTTACATAAAAACAGATGGTCCACTACGCGACAACCTAAACTGACATCGAAACACAGAAAGATGTCAAATGAACATGGTAATTTTGAATATACAAACAACGCTTTTATATAGCCATCTTGAATCAGAAAAAACGCATCTAAAAGCTTTAATCACCGGTTATACACTTAATGCATTTTCAGAGAGACACCACCGGCAGTATTCTGCCATACACAATACTCTCAGTCTACGGCTATCTAATGTTGAAATAATCGCACACTAACACGTCGCAATCAACGAACAACACAGTGTCTAAAACTGCGTCTATAACCAACAAACGTTGCCTAAAATACCGAATGTTCCATGTAAAACAAAAGACGCTTTTTCAAAATAATAACTTCAGCTGTGTCACATAGTTTCACCGTCTTCAATCACAGCCTGATATTTCGTCAAATACCATTAAGCCTTAAAACAGATATACAGTATGGTAATTGAAAAAAACTGCATCAACTACTGAAATGTTTTGTGATCTTGTTTCCGTCTATTCTATGTGCAGTTTCTCTTGTTCTGCAGTGACTAGCGTGAGAAGTGCAGTAATAGGCTATTCTTGAGGACTGGACACTCATTTCGCTCAGCCCGTTTGATGGATTAAAATATGGCGTCTGATTGAGGGCAAGTGCACAGTAAAATTATTGACGTCCGCTATACTTCAAATCCATACCAACCAACGGATGTTTTTGCTTCGTGACTTTTACCCTGAACCAGATGATTGAACATTGATGTAACTTTTACATATTGACTTCCTTGTGTATTACAGCTGTCCACTTCTCTGAATCAGAACATTCACGCCCGAATCCTGGGCGTGACGATAACCACGTGATTGGTCCAAATTGACCAAAGGTCACCAGAATAGAGAGAAGACACGTTGTAATGCGTTCGCATTTTGTTTACTCTCAAGCGTTGGATTTTATATTTCTTAAACAAAGATCCCTTGTTTCAACCGTAGGAACACTGGACCGTTTGCTGTCATTATGGTGTACAGCAACAAAGAGGACGCAAATTCAACTACTTCTATGAGGAATGTTTCCGATCAAGTCAATTTACGAGGTCGTTTATTCCCTCACGAGAAATTACCCAGAAACAACGTCAATTTCGCGAATTTGACGTGCTCGTCTAATGATATCACTCGCGACAAGTTTAACAAGCCAATGAAAACCTAAGATCGGTTCGCCGGAGTCCTCAGTACGTTTTCATTGGTTTGCCAAAGGAAGCGTGAAATTTCATAAGAGGCTGTTGACAATACCAAGCGTGGAATCTTTCGTTTTGTTCATAGCTCCTTCTTACGGTCAACTAACGTGCGTTTCTTGATAGTGCTTCCAATCTTGCAGACAATCTTTCGCCTTTTCAGTTCGCATGGACGCAACTCAAAGTCCTCTGATTCGGCTGGAAGCTCAAAAATCTGGTTGCCAGGATTTATAAGCCCAAAAATGGACGGGTGCATGATCAGCTGAAGGAAGTGGTGGCCACATCTTCTGATGAGGTAGGCTGATTCCCTGTCGGAGCCCATTCATCATAAGTGCTTTCTAAAGCAGGCATACTAACGGGGCACGATGGACGTGGCAGCATTTCAACGTATGATAGTTCTTTAACCGTGATCAACCACGGGCCTATAGGAAAGGCGAACGCGATTCTGAAGAATCAGCAAGAGGTCAGAGTGGATAAACAGGTGAGGGTTACGTATCACTGGAAAAAAGGTTGTAGAACTGTTGGGAAAAGCACATTTCCCCAAAAACTCGCGATATTTCCCAAGGGAAATAGATGCTTCGGTTTGAGAACTCGAATGCTTGCCATCATTCTGGAAGATTCGAGTTCGCGCGCTTGCTTCTGTTTGGCCCGTTCAGTGTCCTAGCACCAAGGCCACCGAAAACCTATAAATACAGCTGTTTTGAGCCATTGTTTTGCCTTCAGGCTGAGCAGCAAATGAAGCTCGTTTGAAGGCCGTCTTTATCCTTTCTTGTTGGGGGGTTCTAAGTTGGGAGAGTTGGTTCCGAGCACTTGCGTTTCGATTATTCGTATCGTTTGCGATATCGTTGCGTTTCATTCGTGATCGAGGTACTGCTCGCGGTCTTCCTGTCCGTTCTTGCCTTCATCTCTCAGGGGGTCGTAACAAGGACAAACGTTATTACATGAACACATATATTCAGGATAAAAATCTGAAACAAACTCGCGTGGAGACAATTCGGATGAAAGCTGCCCCAAAAGTATACAACGATATCGCATCTATAGGCCCAAACTTGTGCTTAGTTCAGAATAGCACGTTGAACAGTGAACATTTCGGAACCAACCCACAAAATTTGATCGTCACGTTGCTTGAAACGCACCTTCGGTTTAACAAAAACCTTAGAACACACCTCAACTAGTACATGGAGGTTAATTCTGTTTTTACAAATGATTCCCCCACCCCGGAATAGTTGACATTTCTGGTGATTTTATCTCCAGTATGAAGTGTGATATGGGTGTCCCAATTAAATGCCACAATGGTTTTATTCTCGCGTGCGCAGGAAACGTTTGTTTCCAATTTAAGGGACATGCACACAAACAGTAAGATCGAGCTGCGACCGATAGCTTAACAGGCCGCCCAAAACCAACGGACATCCTAGGAAGGATTAAGTGACAAGTCCCAGATTATTTATTCAAATCAGTTTTTTACGAACGATATATTGATAATATTTCGATCTTCACTAATTTTGATTTATTTCATTTCAACCTATCGATAGTTTAAGAAGTTGAATGGAACAGCAGTTCAGCTTTTTGGATATGTGTATTGTTGGACGCACAGATAACACGTTTTAGCGTTCAGTTCATCACTGAGCAACATGTGATGGTCAGTAACCTTAGTTTTTCAGGTTCGCTTTGCTTGCTTACAAACGAGGTTTGCTCAAAACCCTGACAAACTGTAAACAGAACAAAATTTTCTGAGGAAATCTCTACTGGCAAATGGATACCGTGAGAATTTTGCCGAGGCACATAATATAGTGAATAAGAGTATTCAGGCTATACTTACTGATCAGTAGGAGAAGATATTCCTGCTTCTTTGCGATTCAAAGATGACTATCTACCGAACGACGTCATGCCGGAACTAAAGTCTACTCTGACTTGAACGTATGCGGCTAAGCAGTTACACTTATTTCAGACCACCAAAGGGCATGTTCTTCGTAATTGCGAAAAAAGTTCATGAAAACCTTTTGTCCTGTATGTTGTGCACCAGTTCAGTTACAGTTACATAGGCAGAACAGATTGATAACTATCACAATGAATAGTTGAACACATCCCGAAATGGCTGAAACAACTAAAGACGCGCTGGTCTCAAACTGTGAAAATGACCACTCAAAATCCAGCGTCATCCATTGCCAAACACGTCATGCCTAGTGGGCCGCCGAAGAAGAGACGGTGAACGCGTCAAGTCCGGGGAGAATCAACTGCGTTTGATCATCATTACAGAGAGTTTTAATGCTTTCATCTTGTTTAGTCGTGAAATCAGGTCGTCTCGAATTTCTGCTAAAAATTCACATTCTGTCTATTATCCCCATTCAACATAAATTGCGCTCATTCAAATGTTCCCACTCTAACTTAGACAGTTAGTGTCTCCATTTCACACATCCTGATCCCTGTTGGACGACATTCCTTACCGTTTTGCTTTTCCTATTGAAGTGTTTGACATTTTGCTGAGAGATTAAAATGTCACTGTAGTCACTCTATTTGGTTACTAGACCAGGGACAGATGAAAATTACGCAATGCTTTAGTCAGAATTATCTAGTTTTAGGTGCATTATGAACACAATCCTGTCACAAGACTTCCAACAAGAAAACACGGTTTATAGAAACTAACAGTCAGGAGGAGAGAACTGCGCAGTCTTCATAAGTCACTTAATATTTGTTTTGTACAGGAGCCCTCCGTATTCGTCAGCCTTTACAGAGTCTCCGTATAAGAATCATGCAGTCAAATTTTGCTCACGGACCAACGTAGATTCCCGGATCCATTGATACTGTATATCATATCTACAACAACTGCGATTGTTCTTCGAGGACAGTGGTACAATAAAGAGAGCACTAGGTATGACTTA
Organism: Paragonimus westermani; assembly: GCA_008508345.1. Classification (NCBI taxonomy): domain Eukaryota; kingdom Metazoa; phylum Platyhelminthes; class Trematoda; order Plagiorchiida; family Troglotrematidae; genus Paragonimus; species Paragonimus westermani. The sequence goes on from QNGE01002670.1 coordinate 6,666, forward strand.
CAAACCTAAAACCATCACCATGCAATCCGTGACACAGTTTGTAGGATTTCGGCTATTCTTATCACCTAGAATCATCCAGACTAACCCCAGAACACATCCAAATGAACTGGAGAAATCTTGAAACGTTTTCTAAAAAGACCGAGCATTATTTTCATTTTCAAGAGAGTAAGGGTACTACGTTCGATTCACCTTGTCCGGGACATTGACTTTGTGGAATGATGTTAGAATGATTCTGTTCGGTTTGCACTGCTTTGCGGAACCACAACACATCATCCCTCGCTTTCATCGAAACAAAACGTAGGTTCAGACGTACGCGATTAAATTCCAGCACGGAGACTTACCTGTCAATAGTGATGAATCACGTCGAATAAATCGCACAAATAGTGATCAGAAAACAGGAATTTGAAAACTTTTAAGTCCCGACTGACTCAACTCCACTATGGTCATACGTATTTCGGCAAGCGCAACACAAGCAAGTACCTTGTGGCAACCCCATCTTTCTGGGAAAGATATGGACGTTACATTGGATTTTGGCATACCCGATGAGAATCATTGAAAACAGTTGTTTGAAACTCTGACTCTTCCTAGATAGTACGGATATAAAAATTTGCCATTTCTAAAAGAGATTAAGATGAGATTATCTTCCTAGGAACACTATTGTTGGTCTGTATGGGACGTTGACTCCTACGCGTTTTGTCCCAATTTTATGCCGTTTTTATAGGTTAGATTCTACTATTCACTCTCAATAACTGAACAATAACACAACGCACATTGTCCGGAAACAATCAACTGAGCCCCAGTGTCACGCACACACGTGAGCAATGACCCGACCTGCTAACCGACTTCCCAGTTACCTTATCTCATCCCCTAACGTAATTTCACCGTTTCAAAATTCATCAGTGCGTTTCGTTTGGTCTTATTTAATGATTTGGTTGATGAACAAACAGTGTGCTGGAAACGCTGGTAGAAGAACGAGTTGCTCAAAATGAAACACATTAAACGTTGGACAAATTTAGGCTGGGGATGTATAAAGCAAACGGAATTCGGGATTTGTGTTTGACCAGCTGGAGGTGATGTTCGCATTCGTCCATCAAAGTAGCATTTTGTCTTGCAGACAGCCATTTCCGACGTCAGTTGTTATCACGCTGACTAATGGGTGGACCGCGAACTGTCTACCCACAATACCCGGTGGTTCGTAACAAGTTCATTTTTAAAAATGCCGAGGCACTTAAACAAATATATCGACTGATTGTGACTATCGGCTATTAATAGCTATTTGCCAGCCTGTGGACTTGTTACACATATATTGTAAATGATGTGGTATACAAACGAGGTATTTTATTAACCACACTTGACGGATTTAGAAATTTGTAGATTGAAAACCAGACATTTTTTATCGTGACAACCGCAATCAGCTCAGCACCTCGTATAGCCCATTTTGAGCGGACTCAAATGGTACTCCAGTTAGATTATCCTACTAGTGTGAATCCTCACTCAAGAAAGAATCTTTCTGCGAACGTTCATGATTGTAAATAAAACATGCTAAACATCACTCAAATCACCTCATACCCAGTATAGGCAATTCACAGCACGCAAAATTTCATCTGTAATATCATGTGAATAGTGTTCAGCTTGCGTGGTCATCACCTCAAGGTACGAACCAGAATAGTCTTCAGATGGTCGTTCTGTACAAAGCGGAAAAGAGTGTAGTTATTTTCTACTGATGATTCACTCGTAAGGGTGCCCACCACCGCCTCTATCAAAAGAACATGATCCGTTAAGCAGTTCAGTTTCATTGGGGTTGTCCGAAAGCACACTTCTTCCCAAGGGAGAACGCCAGAATCTAGAGTATCAAGTTGCAGTGCGCTGTCATTTTACATTTAACGTAGTTTAATATTCGAAAGCTGGTTGAAAACGGTGAGTGCAACACTTTCGGACAGATATAGTACCGCTTGTTATCTAGTACCAGTTAACCGTCGGGCTAATCCAGGTAGTTCGTCAGTGGCTCCGTATGAAACCAATTCCTTTAGGACATCCAACAATTGGGGCGGATACGCAAATAAGATTATCATTGTGAAAATGACGCTGTAGGACTATAAGTGACATCGACCTCGTATACAAGCACATCGGTTGTAATTAGTTGATGGCAAATGGAAGAAAACAGTCTTCACACAATGAAAAATCACGGATAGTTTAAGATAAACTTACAATAATCACCTACCGATTTGAGAGTTAAAAGCAACCAAGCGAATTGGTGTAAAATTGGTATATCTGGAAGAAGGGTGAGACTTGCAAACAATGGTTTCATATTCCAATCTGTTTTCACAACTTTGTACGGAACACTGTTGTCCTCATACGTGACGAATGTGATCATAGCAACCGTCAGTAAAATAAGCCAGTATAAGAGTATGTATGACATTACACACGCAATTTTGATTCTAAATTTAGACATGTTATGGTCCATACGTCTGCATTGCCGAATTTCCACCGAAAAGTGAAAATAAGGCCCGATCTAATGTCTCAAGGTTAAAATTCCGAATTCTAATATGCAGACTTTCCAGTTACTGCTGAAGAACAGTACCTTGTAGTGTTGTAGCGAAAAACGATAATACGAACGGACGTAGACGCATCAGCTTCAAAGAAAGGTGAACACATCTACGCAACCAAGCAATGTGTTTTGAAATACACTTTCAAACGGTGATCAAGTGTGGCTGTTTCATAAAAATGAAACAGTTCTTTTTCACAAAGTCACGCTCCGTCTTCGAAAAACGTGGCTACAGTGATATAAACGCACAGTTTCATACCGTAACTACAGAGTCCATTGTCAACCATCAAAATTTTCAGACATGTATCCACAAATCCCTGCCGAACAGCTGTTCATACCAGTCGTCTAGCCGGCTCGAAAATGTTGGAAACATTCAAACAGTTTTGACTTCTTTGTGAAATCTATTTATTGCCATACAAGTTGCATGTCCGCAATGAATTGTATACTTCTGTTGTTTTCCAGTTTTGATCGCAAGTTCATAGAAATAAATCCTGGGCGAACACGCAAGACACGCGAAGACCAACTGGAAACCAGTACCTCGTACCGAGTAGACGAAGCGAAAGTATGTGAATGTGAAAAAATTTAGGTCGGCTGTTTTAGTTTGAGCGGTTGAGATAGAAAGATTGTTATGGCAACATAATGGGCAGTAACATTTCACAAAAAAATGTTCCAGAACTTTAGATGATGTCGGTTTTCAAATATAAAGGATTTGTTGCACTGAAAAAAAGCGTACCCGTCCGACTTTGAAATATAAAACGATTGATCCACTCTAAGAATGCTCACGATATGAACAAGTTTAGAATGTTCAATCTCTGATTGACACCCTATAACCTGTTTTGACCTATATGGAAAAGGTGGTTTAAACGATATCGAGTTAGCCATCATATAGTTAAAACTGATCTAACCATATCACTTATAATCAGGTGTAAACAACTGCCGCGCTAATATTCTAAACTGGTTAATGAATAGATAAGTTATTCGACTGGTACTGTGGTGGGTTACTGGTTTCGACCTCGTTCAGACTACTTCTGTCTGAGCAACCCAAAGAAGCAGGAACTCACTATTAAATATTAATATTATGTCGCTTATTTTTAGCTGTATTCAGTGCAAACTGACGTAGGCTGTTCATTCACGTGATTGGATGCGTTGTATCCAAATGTCAAATACATACTCCGTCAGACAACATCCTTGGGCATATTCACGCTCGCAATTGTTGCCGTGTTGCATTAAGTTGATAGATGACTGAATCATTGCATGGCAAAAGATCTTCCCACGCGAGTGTTTGACATACACCACCTTGGACTAATGCAACTATTTTGAGATTATAGCTACCATTAATATTGGTTTCTGTGTAACTTACCGCTGGAAACGCAGTTCTTTGAAGTTATACAATATGTGACTGCGACTTGAACGAAAATGTCAGCCCATGGTTTCTTGCACTGTGGTTCACAATAGAGTTACTGCGCCTTCATTTGGAACATCTGCGCATCCTGGATTTTATGGAGGTTAAAATGTGACCTACAGTTCAAGTTTATCCATTCGTCTATATCAACTGAAATAGATAGATGATTCCTACGACGTTTTCACAAACAAATGAGCTGCAGTTGATAACCTTGTCCAGTCAGCGACTAACACTAACGATCAATTTTGACAGACACAAAATTCATGTCCATTTAATCCTTTCAGCTATAGTCATCGACATGTGTGTTTGGATATGGAAAGTGCGAATCTCATTAGACAGTGCTTAACCCATTACACTTAAAGTCGTCTGCTGAATAACGGTATTTGCCGTTTGCTCAATTTTGTAACCACATGTTTTTATTTCACGTTTCGTCTTTTACTTCCGAGAATAGTTTGTCGCTAAGCGAGCTTGACACACTTTATGCGTCAAATATTGGGATAGCAAAGTTAGTTCGAAATTAGATAGCTGCTTTTAGATCGTTTTGGACACGATTATCTCTTTGCATACTTTGCTTTAACAGTTCTTAAGATGAAAATCTGTCAAATGTACAACGCACATTGTTCATAGACGCGTCATGGTTGCTAACCGCCGCACCCACGTTGGCCAAACTGAAGATGTTGAGTCGCACCTGGTTGACACATTCGGACTAAAACCAACTTGCCTTTGCAACCGTGTCCATAATCCAAGCCTCACCAGTTCCGAACATGTTGAGCCGTACCGTTCGGCTTAACATTTTTTGGTTTCAGTTCGGTCAAACCTCACCGAAACTGCATCGGTTTGTGTCATGGACAAAGTGAATCTATTCCTCACTGGCGTTTCTTGTAACGTCCATGATCTGATCCAAACCCTGGTCTAGCATTCTGTTGCTTCGATCCAGTCGACCACAAGTCACTTTCAAGCAACTTGCAATAAATCACTATTTCAAAACAGCGTGGAATATATTCAAAACAATTCTAACCGTTCAGATCTAAACACCTGCTGCTGTTGGCGCAGTTTGCTGACAAGACTGACGAAATTCACTGTTTACAAGCAGCATGCAGAGCCACGAGCACATTATACACCCAATCTAGGGAAGATAAGTTCAGTTGCTCGATAGCAGATGAGACATTCTGTACTACGATTGATGTATAAACTTTTACAGGATTAACTGTGAGACACCCAATTGTGATCTGATAGCCGATCAAAACTTTGTCCATTTGAAAATCTCGATTGAACGGTAGCCACCGGTTTTTACGAAAAGTTAGAAAACCACTTCAGGCTTTCCGCACAATTGTTCGAAGTTGTCCATATGTCAAGGAATTAGCCAGCTAAACAGAAAGCACGTTAATCCGTAAGTGACGAGGAAGGTAAAGATGGAACGCTATGAAAAAGGACAGGTTTGATTGCACGTTTCATTCAGTAAACGTATGCTCAGAGCCATCCACCGAAACTGTGATGATCTGTCACACACAGACATCCGCATGATACAAGGCAGCCACGTCAGATGAACCTTCGCTGTTGCCTTCAGTACGTGTGCTGTTGATCGAGATTTTGATCTAGTCACCCAAACCACCTCGCACACATGATAAGACAGTTCCATGTGTACATAAGTTAGTTCGACACTGCTTTGGTCAAGAGAAGACTAATGTCTCGTGGTTTGGTTATTTCTTTTCTCCGTTGCTTCCCTTCTGGTTCGCATGCCGCAAAACAAAATCGCACATGAACGGGTAACGCCACAAAGTAAATTTGGTATTATGTGTTCTTTCCTCTTTACCGGTGTCCATCAGCAAGCCAGACCTGTGTTAAGGACTACTTTCCTTTTGTGATTACTGACCAATGCCAACATGTCATCTACCCCGTGTTGGTGACTCGTTCGAACTTGTCATTCTGCTTAACAACTGTCCCGATGTGTACACTTAGTGTACAGTGTCACAATTTTCTGCAAACAGCTGGTGAAAATAATCTGGGTGTTGGTCTCCTGTTAAGGTTATCTTGGTTCTGTTTTAAGAGGTAGCACAATTTGTTAGTCAGGGAAATGTTCGTCATCCTTTCCCCACCGGATACGCCCTCATTAAAACATCATGACATGTGGGTTTGACGATGAGCAGGAAATTCCCAACGTAGATGGTCGTTTCCGATGTAACATGTTATTGATTTGGATTTAATCCTCTTAATGAACACGATAAGAGTATGCGGGAAGATGTACGCGAGGGATTTATCAGATGATTAATATGGGATGGGGAACTGCAACGTGAAGATGTGTCACGTGTGTAACTGAACCCACAGGTGTGATACATGGTCATCATATTCATTTATCAAACAGGCGTATCATTACCATGGTAACTGCTGATTAATGAATAATCCCCTAGAAACACAACAATCATTAATAAATGCCCTGTAGATTAACGATAGGAAGAGGAAAACAGGGCACATACATGTGGCTCCAGTCTTCATTTACGAATACTGGACGAAGTCCTGAAGCTCCCGATATGTCAACTATCCGAAGCGACTCGCAATTTAGTCTGAAATAGTTAGCTATGGAAAATTAGAAGCAACAGACTGCGAGTTGTCAGGTTACACGTTTGTTGCGGTGGTATCGTTACTGACCTATCTGCACGACCTAAATGTATGATGATTCAACAATACCGATAATCAATGCATGGACGCAACCTCGTCTGCTCCCGCACAAAAATTGTCAATGATGGTGACCTTCACAATTCCCATTGCGATCGACTTAGTCTGCACGTGGCTTTCTATTTCTGCGACTAGGGATCTATAAGGATCCTAACGATAGGTGAGTTGTGCTATGTACTGCCGAGAATTGGATACGTACCCCATGAGAAAAATTCTCAGTAGGTTTAACTGAACCATGCGTCAGTCGATGATATTAGAGTTCCTCGTCTGTGGCTACCTGAGCATGCCTACACATAACAAACTTTTCCCTATTGAGCATCGCTACTTGACAGTGTCCAAATGTTTGTGCATCTGGTAACCTTCTGTCTACGAACGTAACCTGTGTATTGTGCAAAAGTCCGCTCTTCATTGTGCAATGACGCAAACCTGTACATTTATGTCCAGGTCCTCCCTCTTTCTGTGTAATCGTTCGTTTTGTAGTATGTGTGGGCGTTGCTGATTCTTCGTTACTGTTTGTTTACCCTAGCTTGGGGGTTTAGAGGTTACTCTATACCTTGTTGGGCTAGTGCAGAACGTAACGTTTGAGTATGACACCCTCGTATCGCTTCTTGGCAATCAGAATGTGACCAGCATCGTTCACTAATTTTAAACACTGTTTGCTACTCTGTTCCCACCTTATGAGTGACGTGTGAATGATTATGGCTGTTGCTGAGACCATACTACTGACGAACAAAGCAGATCGATCGATAACTGAATGTACAGAATATTTAGTTGGTTCTAAAAGCAACCAAACATTGTAGAAAGCAACCAGCGTTGGGTTAACCGTATACCTGTGTAGACGAGTGTTGGCCGTGGCAGGAGAACGGTATATAATCCACCTATATTTTAAAATGGTGATGATCAACTTTAATAAAGCACATCGACAACAAAAATTACTGTGTTTAGCTATTTTCCATAAGGCTCAACAAGTGCACTTTAAGTTGTTTTATCAAGAAAACTACTGACCTGCTCAATATGGTTAGTATGGAATTAGATGGAGTGTGGATTCATACGTATCTCTATGATCAATCGTGCTGAAATGAATGGCACTAGAACCAAAACGTTAAGATCACCTGCTAAACAAGTCAACGGATAGAGATCTTAAAAATTGCGGTTTACTCGTTCTTCATGTTAGGAATTTAATATGAACGGATTCTCAGAATAGAACAAAAACACCGGTTCAACCCCGCCAGTTTGGCGTACATGTTTTGTGCTAGAAGCTTGGGCTGAGGATGTTTATTGTCTGCCCGCCTTGGTCTGAACGTTCTGACATCATCTCAATCCACATTCAATCACGGATGTTCAAAACTATTAATTTCATACAGTTCTTACCCAGTCGTTGCATAAAGCAAGGGAAGCAGGCAAAAATACCCCGAAGCTTTCTCCTACTCTGACGATATTTCACCCTCTTAGAAAGTCCCATTTCTTGGGCATCAATTACACGTTCCCACTGTTCGCTGCTTAGGCCTAAAATGCAGGATTATATAGTCAGTTTCAGAGTTCACATTCTAAATCAAACAACTCGGCAGGCGTATATCAGTCGAAGACAAAACTTAGTGAAGATCAACGTCTGCTGCACTTTGGAAAATAGAATTCACGATAACAGTCAACGGATTAGACTGACAATCCACACACTATGTACTCGACATTCTGCTAGATGTGTGCCGAATGTGTGTTTTTACTAAGCTCTTCACCCTCCTGCGTGACGAATTCTTCCATTCGATCAGATCTGTTTTCATTTAGACTTCTGATAGCTAGGGATAGTGTGACAATATCTGTGACTGTCAATTTCATCGGAAAACGGACTTGGACTCAGACCATGCGCCGGTAGACTGCTGTTTATTTCACAACTGACTGTCTCGCCGATCACGACAGCTGCCTGTCAAGAAAGTTTCCATGTCGCTGGTGACGCATGCACATCAAACTAATTTAAGGGATTAGTGTAACCTTGTGCACGTCAAGTGTGCTAGCATTTGCTGAACATGATTTCCCAAACCAATTCAGGTACCAGACTGCAATATACCATGGGTTATGGCATCGTTACAGAAATTACCCGAAGGAAAGTGGAGTTTCAAGATGTCGTACATAGCACCTTTCATGAGGGTTCATATAAAAAATTGCAGAAGAAGAACAAAAGAAATCTTAGGCGAAAATTCGGCCGATCCTGAAGATTGACTGATCGAGGAAATGACTGAAAAAGGAAGCCGCTTGTGCGTCAGAGGAGAATGGCAAACTCTCCAAGGTGAGCAGTCTCACCAGTCCAAACTGTCTCCCAGTCAATGAAATAGGAACGAATCAAACAGGGAAACAGAATTTTGATAATAAATCTGGAAAACTGATCTGACCTAATTTGTGAGTAGAATTGTAACACTCATTACCGTTGTAAGACACATCTAGGTACATCAACCATTGTGCTTTGTTTCGCTCGTAGGCTGAAATCGATCAGCCGTTTTGTGGCTATCCTGCGGACGAGCAAGCATCCACCACAACCTCAGAAGGGGTTGAGAAAGGGTTTTTGCAGACGGTTGAGAATGTGGTGGATGGTTACACGTTTGCAGGATAACCACAAAGCGATTGATCGATTTCAGCCTATCAGCGAACGGTAGCACAACGGCTAAGAAAACTAATTCGTATGTGATCCTGTGACCACAATGAACGTCATACCGTGGCTTAGTGGATAAGAGGTTGAACAACACTGTGCAACTTATTCACGGGACGTGGGTTCGATTCTCCAGCTTACGATCCAACTAGGTCGGAACGGTTATCCACTACATCGCTGGTGTTCACTTGGGCCAGCGGTTGGGAAGGTGTATCTTCTTACGCTGCAGCCGCAGCGAATCACGCCATATCGATCGGTCGACCGATCGATCCAGTTCAGAGTGGTTCGCTTGTGAATGATGGTAGGGTTTCATTCAGCCATTTGGATCGTAGCCGTGCGATTCAACCTCAGTACGATACCTGAGCTGCATTCTAACGTTTGCTTCCGAGTGCTCAGCCCAAAACGGCCTTTGTCATGTATGACCGTTTCTTTTGGTTCGTTTTCCGTTCGACTGTCGCATAGGATCGTCATGTTTGATTTGCTGTCTACCGTGTCGGTCATGCAAGGTTTTTGTTTTGCCCTACGTACTTAGAACTTATAAGTCCTAATTTTGACTCATTTTTCCAATAAACCGCGTTACGAATCGTTTTCTTCGTCTCGGCCTTGGGTCAAACGATTGAGTACCTAGTCAAAGGACAATCCATTAATTACACTTCACAACCTCACTACAGTGCAAGCGACAGACTGAGCAAAGTGTTGTTCCAAACAGGGATGTGCCTATTATGTTCTCACTTTTCTTCAGTCGGTCAACAAAAATCAGTTTCTTTTCAAACACAAGTGCGTACAGTTTAGTGAATGAAAATGCACCCCTAAAATGACTTAGTCACGGGTGTGTACTGAACCCGTTGGTGAACGATTTTCTGGGGCTCTGTTACCGTATTTTCTTTCAAACTAAATTCCACCTAACCAGAATATTCAAACACAAAATGTGGCATACATCAAAGATGTTTGTTTCTAACAGATATACAATACTTGAGGAGCAGCTTAGCTGATATCAACAATGTGAAAGACAAGAGTTCCTATTCAAACATTTCAAACCCACTTTTGCACATTGTTTATCCATGTCCGCAGAAACCAGGTCAGTGAATGGGGTCGAATGTTGTGCATTGTTGAGTTTGAATGCTAAACTTTTTGTCCGAGCTGAAATATTTGCAACCGTTTGGGTTGTTATTCAAGTATGGCAACATATTCGATTGTTTTGGTTCCACGACGGTTGCAATAGTAAAGGTGGCAATTAAAATATAAATGTTGGCAAGCTCTGTTTCATGAAGAATCGAGTGACCTCAAATTTGTTTAGTAATAGAGATACATTTTCATTTCGGCTGAAGAATTTCAAAAGTTCCACAAGACGTTACGGCAGTCTCGGAGTTACCTGAAAGAATTCCAGAATGAAATTGACCTTAGTTTTACGAAATGCACGAAGAATTTGTCTATCCAGTCTGTTGATCATTCCGTGAGCGGGTGACATAAATCAGTATACATATTCGTATGGTCAGTGTGAATATACTGAAAACATACTGTGTACTGACGTTTATGACTGAAAATGGATTTCGAGAAACTGGCTCCATGGTTCAAACAAAAACGGATGTGAGTGTTAAATTCTATTAATCACACAGTCGTGCTCAGTCGCTGACGGGACTCAGTGAAGACAAGCCGTTTTGCCACCAGCCCATCTGGACGGAGCTTCATTGTGCTATACGCCATGTGCCACAACATGGGATCGCTCTGTGATGAACCTGTTTCTGGGCTAAAATTGGCAACAAATAGCCGATAAAGGCATCAACTTCTTTAAACATTTTTATCTACTCAATTTAGCGATTTATTCAGAAAAAGAGTTCACCAAAATGACTATAACAAACGTTTTCAAAGCCAGTCATTTCGTCTGATAATTTTTCCTGTCATTAATTTTCTTTGGCGATCCAGCCGATAAAAATCTGCACTTCGGCCGGATTCGAATAAGCGACTAAAACATCGTACCGAAATGTGGCGAATGCTGAACTGCCAAGCCACGTTGGACGCTCTAAAGTTTCACAGTTGAACTCATTTACCGCTAAACCCATCTTGTAAGTGGGTCCCCTCTAAAATTATTCAAAGTGCCACGTTACTTATCAGTAATATGACTTTACTATTGGATGAACACTACTCATATCCACTGATAGATATTGTATATTAACCAACTATAGAAAAACGAAAGTAGACGGAAGTCCGCATTGGTTGGCATTTGTCATTAGTACACATTTTCGAACAAGTGACAAGTATTTTCATTCTGACTAACTTGCTCACCCAAAATGATCGTGCGGACTGCTATGCCGCTAACTATATGTTAGGACTGGCCATGCAATCTTCTCGGTTAATCTGGCAATTTCGGGAACATATTGAGACGAGCATAACTGAGCGATCACATAAGACAATCCGATAGTAAGTCATGTAAAGTCAATGTTGTAGTGATCAGCACAGATGTTCAATAAGAAAGTGTGTGTGTCTCGATTATAGCAAATATCTGCACCATGAAAGATCCCTGACAGAAAAGAGGATGCTCTCCAACTTAGACTGTCTAAAATATCCAGTCCAACAAAGGCTGCAGCTAAACTCTTTTGGTGTTCAATTTATGAGTATTAAACTACTGATTACTTGTCAGCAATTTTATTCCAATGTCGAAATCAGCAAATGCTTTCATCCTTGTGAACCTCAGAATTAGGTAATCGACTCTGTTTTAATTTCGAAGCATACCTCGAGAATTAGTAAAACACTTCAACCAGGATCTTTTCACACAAGCTTTTTTCCAGTCGTTTACATTAATGATGCACTGGTAGTTTGGTTCGATGCTCCAATGAACTCAGTGATGTTCCAAAATTCATGAGATATGGGCATTGGTGTAGCAATCAAAATTCACTCTACACTTCATGGGTCGCTCTTTTCAGAATGAAAAAACAAGCTTTATTCGTCAAACTACTAAGTCAGATTTTGAAGTCCAGCCAACATTCTCACTAAACCAGTGAGTTATGCCTTTCATTAACAACTTCGGATCAGTCGATATCGAAGTAACATTGCTCAACGTTCATCTGATTCGGTTGGTAAGTAACGCAAGAAAATACTTGATCTTCAGTCTCACTCGCTAAACTATCAGAGGTGACCACACTTTGTTCAGATCCGCCGGATTACCTACATCAGAAGATGCCCAGCTAGACAAAACAGTTATCGCAATGAAGCCGCATTCATTATTCCACCGCTTAACAAATTGCAGCATACTTGGCCACTACGTAGAAAAAACTGCGAATAAAGAAATCGGGAACGGACCGAATCAAATTCAACTTATTGTAAAGAACGAAGGTAGGGAAAAAAGAAAATCTTTGCAATAGCGATTGGCGTTGGACGACAAGCATATATCATTTTGAGTGACATATCAGTGCTTAATTTCCACAACCTAACAATGAAAATCGCGCACAAACAGATAGATTGAATCATTACCTCTTTCCAGCATGTTCGACAAAACAGCTGATGGCCACTGACTTCCTAGTATTGAATGACCTCATTTCCATACACTGCGGCTTGTGATTGAGTACTGATTCGTTGCAGGTTCTCCAAACAGTAAGCCACTGTAGCCCAATTTCTACACAAATTCTACGTTACTGGTCTTTTCTGATGACATTATCTCAAAAATTAGAATCTACCGTAGGCCTCTAAACAGGTTGATTGAAATAAAACTGACCACTGTGGGATAGTATGGCCTAGTACCTGTATATCCTCACTAGATGATTATGATGTACGGTCTGTGGTGGCTGCCCTCATCCAAACAGAATGAATCTGAACACTGAACGTCCATCGACTTGAAATTACCACACCTTTCACATGCTCAGTTTCTCTTCAGTGGAGTTGACTAGAGAGTATGCACGCCCAGAATAAACATGGATACCACCAAACTGTTATTCGCTCCATTATGTTCGGTTAACTCTGTTCGGATGTCCGGACAAATTTAAACGGACAACATTGGTTGATCAAATCAATGTTTTGGAGACTGCAAATGGCAAAAGACTGAATTTTTGTTGCATCCTTCAAGGTAGCTCGTTACTCATCGTCTAGTTTGTTACATTTCACGCGTTTGTTTCCAGTTTGCACTCAATACTCTTGTGATGGAAATAGCAGACATCCGTTGTCTTGCAAATTCGTTTGGTTGTTCATTCCATTCATTTTAAATTGGTGACTTCTCAATGGGCAGGTTCTGTGTAGCGTTTGACCAGAGCGTGGTTGCTGACATTAGCAAAGTTAAATTAAACGGAAGTGCTGGTCATCGATCGTCAGCTCAGGATAGCAGATATTGCCCAGAAACTTCAGTTGTAAAGGCGGTCTGAGTCGATATTCTATGTCTACGGTGTTTTCACAACCCTCGTTGATTTACGCAAAAGCGTCGTCTGACTGGATTGCAAGAAACCTGCACGATCCAGCAAACTTTTTTACATTTGGGCACACTGCCTCTGCGTTGTTGACAATAACACAATGGACAGTATGGAGGTCAGTACAACGCCGATGATATCTGACATTGCTTGTCAACCTAGACAACTTACTACAATATTTCCCTTACTCCGGTGGAATATATCGAAGGAAGGGGATTCGGTCATAAAATTGGAAGAATTTATATTCTGGTGCCGTACGATGTCCAATCAGCCCCAAAAACAGTGCAACTGGATCACTCTGGCAAAGATATGATGAATCATGGAATTTTCGATTAGCTTCCAGAAAACAGAAAAAAGCCGAACGTAATAATTTATGATCTTCATTCTCAATTGACCACTACTACACTGACCTCACATTAGGCACGACTGAATCATCATTTGTAAACGTTCAGCTACCCTCACTTGCGAGCAGTGCTGAGATTGTTTGAGCGTCTCACCTACTGGTTCTCCTGGTACTGCTTACATGCGTCTCACTGCCAGGTGATTACGTGAACGTATCCGTGACCATCACTCAGCGCGGAACAATAGCGGAGTCACTAAGACAACTACCAGTCGGTTCACGCCGAACAGTTCGATTGAATGATCGACTCTTGTTAGCACAGAAACGTTTTGTTCGAGTTATGCGTTGTCCTGAACAACTACCCGCACCATTTTCGACAGAAATACCAGGGCCTCATATGTGTTATAAGTGTGGCGTAGTCATACAAAACCTTGCCGCCCGTTTTCATGTGTCATGCCCTTGATATCATTCTGACTAGTTAGTTGATTTGTTCTCTTCGTCCCTACAACACTGTTCTATTCAAAGGTTATGTATTGGCTTGATGATGATTAACCGAAAATTAGCTTGATCGCTACGCCATTTTCATGATGCCATATTTCCTTTGACATTCGTTCATCAATAATATCTTCGGTGTCGGCCTGGATGATAGAGTGGTCCGATCCTCAAGTAACTGCAGTACCGCTGACTATCGTTAATACCGGATGGTTAGTTCAGTAAGAAAGTTTGTTGACTCATCTCGTAGCCGGATCTGTGCGCAGCAGTACAACATAAAACTGATTACGAGATAACCTGAGTGACTTGTCAGTTTAGAGGACAAAGGTTCACAGTTTATCGATTGGAACAACCATGAGGCTTAGAAGGTGGAAAAATAACTTTGGAACACAAAGATAAACATTCAGTTTGACCTCTGTCTGCGCTAATGTTTTGATTTAATATTCATTAACTAAACACAATCACCAAATTTCACCCATCCATGTGCGAAAACCGAGTTCGATTTATCAAACCAAAATTGTTACCTTATTAAATCAGTTAATCGACCGTAATTCTGGCAGGCGTTCCCTAAGGCCTGTGGTTGTGCGATGATGAATGCGCAAACTTGCTTGATCTGTTTCAATGTCACATGTTTGGTTCCCTCACCCTGTGTTTGGTTAACAAACACTCAGCAATTTAAAAGCGGAACAGTGAGGCATTGTGCCTACAAAGGATCAATAGTTAAAGGCGCAGTCCGATGTGCTAATCGTGTGGCAATTAACGATCGAAGTGAAACACATTGATTGCACCACGCTAGATTTTTTTAATTTGGACCTAAGCATACAAAATGTATTTGTGATATAACTAGACTATTTCAATCTGTATAGAACCGACGAGAGTATGAGACAAGAATGAACCATTACTCGCAAGTGTCTTTAAACAAGCATGAACAAGCGGTTATTGTTTGTCATTGATAGTTGGGAGATTTCGTCGGTCATTAGTGATAAAGTCATATGTGTGAAATCATCCCTTATGACCCGACTGGTTCACTAGTGAACCTAAAACCCAAAACAAAAAGAGTTTGGATTGTGAAATTACACTACCGCTTTTGGTATCTTACCACAAAGGTTATATATATGGTAAGATACTGTGGTTTAGATTATCATAAAGACAATTTTATTCTCATCAATTTAGATTAAGCGCGGTTAATCGAAACTTCTTGCTCCTACTGTTAAGATCATACAAGTTGGGAATCCAGTTATTCCGGCAATCCGCGAAATATTCCGGCAGATATTAGAGGAACACCATCAGACTCCACAAATATTTGATCGTGGATAATAAAAGAAATCGAAGGAGTCAACATTGAGGAAAATCAGTCGAGCGAGCAAGACTTGACAGAAGAAAGTGTATAACAAATGGCGACAATCAGACAAACAAATTCGGGCAAAATTGATCACGGTGATTAATTGAAAACCTCATTGTGTTGTTGGCCGGAATTCAAGTTTAACATGTTATTGCACGTTCAGTGTACATGCAAATTAGTCGTTATCTGTCTGTATTGTTTCACCATAAGAACTGAACCCATTTGCACAATTACTGCACTGGTGCAGGATACCATCTTAAACACATCACGTGTACCAGTAAGTAGTAGACAATTCTGTTTTCTATATGAATGGATCATTAGTCAAGGTTGATCAGAGTTGTTATACACTCCTTGGCTTTTCAGTCACCCTGTTCCTAACAGGAGTACCATACTTGAGTTTCACTATTTTCAAGGTCACTTTAGAAATAGCCGATGAGAAGAACACACACATATATATACCAAAAACAAGAGAACTGTTAATACCTCTTTCTCCGAACGAAACAGAAAAAACAAGTAGTTTGATCCTGTCGTGCGTTAAACTAGCCTACCTACATGCTACACCGAGCCAACCAGTAGAAAACCTGAGAGTTCAAAACCAGGTATAACTCGTCGTTCTACTGTAGCTTCTAGTTTATGAAATAATCCGTGGAGCTTCAACAAATTGGAGGTTGCTTAGTAACGCAAATGCTGCATTCTACGCCCATTGTTGGAAACAGCCAGTTTTTAACCAGATGTATGGGCGGTAAAATTATGTTTACTGTCTCCTAGTACACTCGGAAAATCGCATGTTTTGATACGAATAGCCCTGACCAAAACGGTGGAATTATTTCTCACATAGCTTATTACCAAACATGGCTGTCCTTTGCAATACAAGATTTACGACCCACTCAGTTCGTCAAACATGCTTATCCTTAAGTTGACCTCATTCATAAAACTGGTTCACTCAACGTGACAGTAGCAAATCGTGACCAGGATGAATTTAATTTCAGAATGTCCCCACACTGCTGACCAATTAGACGGTACGCATTTAAACAACCTAATTAAATCGACGGTCAAACGGAAAAGAAACGAGTCGTTGGTTAAAAATGTTGTTTGTTTCTGAGACTTATGTGAAAACCGACCTTACCAAGGAATATCGCTCCGAGAATATACACCGAAAAATCAGATACACCCTTCACATTTTTGTGATTCCGTGGCTGAGATGTCAAGTTAAACCGGCGGAGAGTTCAATGTCGATAGCTTATTGCGTTTAAGCAAAAGTGGTTTACAAAAATGCTGGCATAATGGGTAAGAAACAGGATGCCTACAAAATACAAATCTGCACAACTGGTAATCTGTCGATTCACCCTGAGTGGTTCATATCGATCAAGTTCTTCAGTCAGTCAACTGCCTCGAGAAAATTGATCTCAGAAACAGTTCCTTTTGACTTAATGCAAGCTGTGGTAAATACCTCGTTCAATTCTAGAAGTATTAATGTTTTGCAACCATGGTTACGAAATCAAATGATGCCATTTGCTAAATGTAGGGTCAGTTCAATTAAGAGGGTTTTCGAGGAGATACCACCAAGTGGAAAGTGTGTATTGCACAAAATCATGCGTATCCGTACTCGCTGTTTGTCTTACTCTTTGTCCAGGTAAACATGACTTGACTGAACTTTCAAATTTAACAACGTAGCTTCTATTAACCAAACAAATGACATTTTGACCAACGGATTAATTAATTGTAAAGGTCACTTCAAAAAATTGTCGTGTGCATCTTGAGAGGTGAATTTTCAACATTTTCGAAACCTTGCATTCAACCGATACAGTTTTAAAAGGGTTTAATTAAACTTTACGTTCAAGTCTCTAGGAAAAATGAATGGATCAATAAGACACCGTGAACTGAGTTAAACCAGGTGACTTTTGACATGTAATGAAGGGGTTTTAAATCCAAGGAACATGCATTCCTGGTAATTCGCTTGAAATAAACCATCTATGTTTATTTATTACTCGTAAGAAGACCACTTAGACCTAACTGTATTTTTGGCGATGGGCAAGTTATTAATTCTGTATTTGACTAATTCAGTAAGAGCTACCATGAAGCCACGCCATCGATTGTTCTTTGTCACTTACGCCGCATGTGTACTGATGCTGATGCACGATCATGTTGGCAGCTACCCACATACAAGAATATCAGCATGTTTGGCTGTACTTACGGTATGTTTCTCTGATTACCCTTCCCCGTCACAGTTATGTAAGTCAGCAGTTGTTAATTTATCATTTCAGTGAACAGTCCTTTGATCCGACAGAGTTGGATGTTGGTTGTAAAAACGTGGTTAACGAAGAAGACTAGCATTTCGGTAGTGGCGTTAACACTGCTTCGCATCCCGATGGGTAGGCGGAACGATTTGGATAATATCCACTAGTATGTTAAGTTGATGCCTTTCAACGTTACAGCTATCCGAAATGGTCCATTCATTAACAGTGTCATAGTTCCCAAAAACTTCTACCTGCACTTTTGATTATCATGACCTCCAATCATCGTTTTTCAACAGTTTGCAATTTATATAATCTCCCGCAACTGGGGTGACTGAACAATGAGCACTACGTGTTGGACTGAGTCAGTGACAGTATTGATTGCTGAACCGGGAAGGTCGTTACTGAAGCCAGTGATGTAACCTTCCTTCAGCGTACATATTTTGAATGTCTTCATTCGACCAACATTTCAACACACCTCAACAACCTTTTAGTACAAACTGATCAAGACGGGCCTCGTTCGTTCTGTCGTTCGCCCAGTGCCTACATATGGTCAACTCAGTAAGCCATTTCGATATACAGTTCAGTCAAATTCAGTGAGAAGCAGCATAAGATAAGCTACTGATATTACGGATTGTGGGTTAACAAACGGATAATCAAAGACTCGGACCCCCCCCCCAACCAACACAGAATTCGATAAACCATCGACTCGCAGTTGAAGATTCATGTACCTAATGTTAGCGTCATTCGCCCACTCCATGTCCTCTTGTTCCACTGACGAAAGAGTTCGGGGTTCAGACCCAGCCTTTCATTCCTTCATATACCGCCGCTGTAAAATATAATTAAACGTATGTTTTCTTTCTCACAACCCCTTCTTTTTTAAGATGTCTTCTCCACCGACAGAGTGAAGTCCGACTAGTTCTTCTTGCGCTGCTTGGTGTCGGTGTGCAAGTCACTGCTTCACAAGTTGATGATGATTGAAAGTTATTATCCCCTCATGGATGCTGCACCATCAAGAGGTTTACATCGGGTCAATTGACTGTGTACGAAGGTGAATCATTACGGTTACCATAATAATCATTTTTCAGTCATCCCCTACATGGCGTTAACTTAATCATGGTGGTTTTTCTCATATTAACGCCGTGCCATCGGATGGAAATTAACCAGTAGGTCATTGCCCAAGGTCACATACAAACAATACTGTTTTGCTCGTTGTGATTTATCACATTAGCCTTATTCCATCAACTTAAAATGTCTATTTTTCACGGAAAATGTCCAATACTGAAGGAATACCGGGACTCCGAACGACTTTTCCACACAGCCAGGTCCGACCACGTTACTCACAAACCGATCGACACTTGGTGCGGTTTATGAAAACACAACACTTGGCAATTTTGCATGGACGCTTGCGATTGACAGTACTATCCTATTGACAAGCTACTAGTATTCTGATTGCTTCAAGTTAGAAGTTAAACCTACTTAAGAACACATTTTTCGTTCGGGTACACTTTTCGGCTCTTCCACCTCACCAGGAAGCGCCCATTTCTCGCTCAAAAGAGCTTGTGTTGGAGGAATTCGTCTTCCGTCCGCCGTGATTGCTATGCCTATTTTGGCAAAGTTATGGTGTGAAATGTGCTCTACGATATTCTGCTCACGTTCAGTATGAGGCCAGTAAAGTGCTGTTTGAAGTGCTCTACTTAATTACACAAATGCATCCTCTCAACTTTCAGTCAAAGCAAGACTGAGCGTCATTGCTCGAACAACAGCAAATTTAAGGTAAGACATTTATAAAAATAAAACAGCTGTCATCAAACATGAGTAATATTTAATTTGTAAAAATTGACTCAACATTGTTCTTACTGAAGCCTCTGGATGTTTTTTTCTTTTCGATTTGCTGGGTGAATAAACTTCTGCCAATTTTTCAACCAAAATTTTCCGCAGATAGGGTAGTTTGCAGTTGGAGGGAAAACCGCAACTACTCATATTTTGTGAGTAGTGAGTCAAAATAATTGAAAGTAAAACAAACATGGAAGTAGAATTCTTTCGCTGAGCAAGCAGTAAAACAGGGCGCTGCTGTCTCGTTCTGGCCATCGTTTGACAACCTATCCCTTCTTGTTTCTTCTATTGTTCGCATTCGGGCCAACTCTAGGGCGCAGTTTTTCCGGTTCAGGGACCAGCTCTTGAAAATCCTGCATTTTGCACACAACGCATCGCTCAAATTTGGTCATCACGCTGGCAAAATCGCCTCTTCCACATTGGTTGCAAAACCGTGTTCCACAAAACCGACATCGTCTTACACTCTGCACAACTGCACAGGGCCCCCAGTGGCACATGCGTTTCGCGGAAGTCAGATTGATCATGCGTCGTGTTGTGTGGAGTTGATCGTCAAATCGCATAAACAAAATCAATAGCTGCTTCATTCAAACATATCACTAGTAAATCGCAATCTTATCCACTGCACTGTAATTCGTGGGTGCTTGTGTAATAGAGCAAAGTGATATGGAGAGAAAAAACACGAAGCAGTTGGTTCAATCAGTCTGCAGCATGAAATTCAGAGATATCTGTCGTTGGCTGAAAAGTATTTCCCATTTTCAGTTGGACAAATGCATTGAACCGTTCTCACACTTGCATTGCTTTCTGATATCCAGTGTAAAGCTGACACTTCCCAAACGGTTTCGTTCTTGTTCTGACTCATCAGACTCATGAACTGGAAGTTCGAGCTGCCTACCACTGGTGTGAGAATAGTATATTCTTATCCCTTACGCCGCCAGTCCCATGGGCAATATCTGTGAAGGGGGAGTTGCCATGTAATCGAGTTATGGCATGTTATGACTGGTTCCAGATTCATTCCTCTTTGGACGGCGGTTTTTTCTACACGGAATCAATATATCCGACGTAGCGGTTGACTGCAGAGTAACAAATCGTTGAAGTGTGGACTGAAATTTTCAGTGATTTTAAATGAACATATTCGATCACATTTGGTCACCTTGGACTTATCGCAATCAAACTGACCATCCAGCAGGCATCCTTTGAAGAACAGAATATTAACCTGAGGAGCTGCACTCGTTGGAGTAGTCCAACTACCACCGTCACGGTCACGGTCCTCATCACCACCATCATCATCTCACGGTTGGATGAGTTTCGACGGGAATTTTGTCTAGGCAGCATACGGCGAAATGCTCAGCAGGAGTGAGAATATTGTTTACAGAACACAATTGTTTTGATGACTAATGTCCTGTTTTATACATAGAACTTTCCATGGTTGCGTTGTTTAGGCATCTTTTGTTGTCAACACACCAGGTAGGCCAATAGCCGACAACCCACAATCTTCCGGTCCTCCAGGCTGAGGGTTGAAGGGAGGATGGCATACTTTGGGGAAAATCTCCCAGATATTCGTCTAAACGTTCCGCGCCTGTTGCCTACCAAACCGTTGTCCGCATGTGGAAATAATGCGTGTTCCGATTATGATTATTCGATAGGTAACGGCTTGCCAAATTCGATTGACAAATTAGTTGTCAGTGGGCCACCCAGTATCCGACCCCTCCAATCAGGGACCAAGTATTGATCTTAACCCAAGCTAACTTAATCATTGTAGGTTTGTTTACAGAACATAGTGTACACTGACTGCATGCTGAAGTCAACCTGAGTTAGTGCGAATCAGCAATTGCTGGAATGGTCAGAGAATGCTGTTTGAACACACAGTCTAATCGAATTTATTTTGTGGTCAAACATCAATTAACCACTGAAGAAATCTAGTATAGTACACAGTGGTATTATGAGTGTTGCAAAAATGTGCACAGCAAGGTGGTGGTGCTGTGATATTAAACAAACCCGACCGAGCAATGCAAGCAGACGTTCAGGGGATTCCAATTAGTTGTTCCGTGTTTCGACAGCTGTTTGTTCCTAGCTTGAAATATGCGAAAAGAATAGATAATCTGTTGCGAAGTATTTCGGCTGTTAGTCCTCGTGTGTTTATGACTTCACGCGAGCATAGCAAGTCTAAACAGATATCAATAGGTCGACTTTCAGTCACAATATGCATATTTTCAGCTCGCATTTTAATTAACCTGTAGTGAGAGCATACAGAAAGCACACGTTTACTGTCATCAGTCATGCATATAAAACATCCACACTAAATAAGGCATACAAACTGAGATGGGCAAGAGATAAACAAGCATACATTCTACACCGAACGTCATGTCGTCAAGACCATGCAACCCCATGGATTGCTCTAATCAGTTACTTTGGGTTCTGACTGCCTAACAGTCTTTCTAATGAGCACAGTCGTCGACTTATTCACCTGATCTCATAAGGTCATGTCTGTCCACTCTTTAAGTGTTTGAGACTTTTACGAGTAAACAAGACGTTAATACAGAAAAATACATCATCTTCCTACTTTGATGACAGTTAGTTTCCATAGGCTCCGCTTCTTCTCACTTACGGATACTTCCATTGTCATTATTTCCCTGATTTTTTTTCGGCCTCTCCGATTCAACAGTCACTACAACCTAAGCAATATCAAGTGAGCCCATGTGTACTGAAACACTTTCCACACAAAAAATCTTAGCATAGTTAACGTAAGCAATGAGAGCACATCACTCGTTCGTCAATGGAACATTTGTCGTCTGTGAAATTGGTGAGACAGCTATTCCCAGTGAAGTGTCGGTAATTGAAGGGACATTTTGCAACCGTTTCTATTCTTGTGCATCAGGCTGGATAAACCAACGTGATGCATCTCGAAGTATACATCAGGCTTGGAATTATTAGATACAGAGGAGGTGGATGCTCGGATCAGACTAAATAGGGAATGACAGTAAGTTATGTGAAGCTCCCAGTGCATGCAAATTGCCAGCACGCACTTGTCCCTAGACCAATTTCTACTCCGTTCTAAGTACATCCGACTGATCGATCCCACCGCAATGATAACGGATCATGTTTTATTACAATTTGTATCGAACAATATGAACAATATGGCAACTAAAATCTCAGAACTTGAAACCACCGTATCTTCAGAGTTACCTCAATCATTCTAAAAAGTAAACACCCCAATTTCTTTTAACTTCGGTACTGATGTTTACTCACTCCGAGCCGGTAACCGAAAGGTTGAGTTAAAATGGGATGACGGGGAATCAACACAAGAAAAATGAACCAAAGTGTGACGTAGTGATAAGCATAGACACATGGTAAAAAGCGTGCTTTCATGTTAATGAGAGAATAATGACAGTAGGTTGTGATGACAAACGTTATGAAAAGTTCTCATATTGCGAAAACTGTTGTAAAGTTTTACACCGAAGGCTGCATTCTAAAGTGATATTCTAGTTATTTCGTAGCCGGTTCTTTCAGTTTGATGCCTATCATTGATTCTATTTTGTTTTAAGTATAAATGAACTTATAGGACGTAGATGTGTTACACGCCTCCGCATAAGTCTGCATAAAGTGGAGTAAATATCTGGAAAATGACCAAAAGAATCCAAAATCTGGTGGCTTAATGTTCACTTCGTACATTGTGTATCAGATTGGCCTATCCTCAAAAGTCAAAACAGGTTTGAAGCATCCAAAATACCCGATCTCCCGCATTGTCTTACTTAGCCTCTCTGCCGAAGACATGCAGACCATGCTGAACAAGGTGAGTGACCAGGCTGGTTTGTATGGAATGCGCTTCGCACCTACAAGGTGCAAAGTGCTGCTTCAATACTGGGGCATTTCCACCCCTTCCTTTCTTATTGCAGGTAATCCGCTTGAGACTGTGGACAGTTTCACATACTTGGGTAGCACTATCTCGTCAGCCTGTAATATTGCTGATGAGATATCAGCGAGGATAGCAAAGGCACGAGTTGCCTTTTCCAAACTGCGTCA
>QNGE01002670.1:35220-60316 GCA_008508345.1 Paragonimus westermani
ATTTAATGACGGGGGGCAGTGAAAGCCGTAAGGAAGCTGTCTCGCTGATGACGCCTTACTCTCACTTGCAGCTCGGTTGTGTTGTTTGCAAGGTGTAGGCACTTTGATGTTGGATGTTTGAATAGGGACGTAGTTATTTTCAGTAGTTAGGTCCCTTCCCGTCCCTTATTTTTCGTTCTCTCTTTCTATATAGGGTTTGCTGTTTCTTCATGGTTGTGTGGCAGTTAAGCATTAGTGTTAACCACTGATGTATTACTGTCTATGATGATGATGATGATGATGATGATGATGATGATGATGATGATGATGATGATGATGATGATGATGATGATGATGATGATGATGATAAATTTGGGACTGTGTACACCGGCCGCTCTACGTGGCTCTAGGATACTCACTTCTTTCCCATCCTTCATTTGTACGGTCGTCGCAGGAAACTAGCCAAAATCAGCTCCGTTTTTTTCTCTAT
The DNA here is from genome assembly GCA_008508345.1 of Paragonimus westermani. Lineage (NCBI taxonomy): Eukaryota > Metazoa > Platyhelminthes > Trematoda > Plagiorchiida > Troglotrematidae > Paragonimus > Paragonimus westermani. The sequence goes on from QNGE01002670.1 coordinate 35,690, forward strand.
CTCGGTGTCAAATTTCTCATCCAACGAAGAGTATTGAATGTTAACAGAATAAATGATGGAACTCATATTGAATTCCACACAATAAACATGTGGTCCATATACTAATTTTGAAAATTAAAATACAGTTTCACTATTTCGAGCTAGCGCACAAAAGTTCGAACGTAAAAATCTATGTGCCGATAAGTTCGAGTGATGATTTAGTGCGTACGTGCACTAAATTAACGTTTCCTCAGGTATACGCACAAATACCAGACGCGAAATGAAAATACAGGTAGTTGCGGAGGCCAAATATATATTATGCGATAATTACAAATGGTCCCGATCAGCGCTAGACGACACCGATACGCGAAGTAGCTAGGGAGGCTAAGGACCCGACCGTCGAGCGCGCGAGCAAGCCGGAAAAGGTGCATGGCGCGCTTGACGCGCATACGCTAATAAGCATGCAAACGAACAAACACGATCTCATGCATCAGGCAGATGGTAGGTAAAGTTCCTTAAGGTCCTATATACACTGTGAGCTACGAATTTGGGAGGGATTTTACACATCGTACAACAGGCAGACCAGGGGTATCTCCAGGTCACTACAATGATCCCTTAAATATATCGTCCCTTTTCATAAAATTGTTTCACTCTAAACACAAATCGGACATCAAATGTACAACAAAGAATGAGTATTCTTTGTTCCGTTCTGGTAAGGAATGACGCACAAGTGTTAGGTTACATATAGTCAGCCGTATTGCACCATCACCTACAGCTAACCCAAACACGTTGGTGAACAACAAATGAACAATGGACACTATATTAGCGCAAGAGGACAGACAAGACAAAAACACCCAACTGTCGCTTACACACACACACCCCTGTGCATTAATGACCACGCACGCGCTTTCACTCGTTTAACCTATGTAGAGTGCCGATGTGTTCTGGATTTGTCGATTTTCACATAAATCAAAATTCCCTGGTAGTCCATCCAGGTTGTACTGCAGAATCGATAAGCTACCGGCGGTGTGGGATAGAGCTTGACTTGACTGGTTACGTGATCACTAATCGTTTCACTCCAGCAAGAATTACCACACTGGAAAAATGCCTGTAATTTGGGGGCCGATGGCCCTCTCTTTTGTTCTGTACAAATTTGCCATATTAAGTGCCGATTATTGTTTTTGACGAGGACCATATTAGTCACTTCGCATTTGACTTCGAGTGACTATTCGACTGGAATGCGAGGAGACCGACGCAAGCCGTATGTTAGGATTAGCACTCTGAACAGAAAGTATCACGTATCTTCGTGGTTGGACGTAAAATCTTTAGCTAGAAGAGGAAGGAAAACCAGTTGTGAAATGTTCAGTACATTGGAAACAAAGCAATATTTTCTATCGGTGCGCTGAAAACTTCGAGGTGAAATGGCCAGATTTTTTAATCTTGGTCCGGCGTGTCAGTCCCCTAGATCGTGTCAGCTGGCGTTTACACCCGTCGTCTCGCCCTCTCACACAGCTCATCACGTGACAAGCTGCTCACGCTGTACCAACTGCACATGCGCGTCCGCATGCTACCGGCCCGAAAGCCCGAACGAACGCACACACGTATGCACGCAGTCACCATCTCCACACTAAGCCAATTGGAACGTTCAGCTGGATGCGATTCGGTGCGTCATGACGCGGCACGCATGACGCGGTTGGTTCCGCGTTCGAATGGTGAGGGAAACAAGCGGCCCCGATGAGCGCCACTGTATTAAGCTTGTACATTAATCTCAACATTAAAGATCCAGACCACTGACCTATCCTATTCTCTGACTACAGTTAAGATATGGTTATTTGTTAGTGGGTACTCAAGCTATCATGGTTAAGAGTTCCACTAAAAATTACGCACGTACGCTATCAGAGATTGCTCGCACAGTACTTCAAAGAAGATACCTTTAAAATGGCTAAAAACAAGGCCAATTAGATGAAGTTGCCTGCAAATTTTGTAGGATCTGTATAGCCCACATGACTGAGACCTTTAACAGCTTTTTTACTCTTCTCCTCGCGGCTGCTTTCCGACAAGTCAGTCGATCATACGCCAACTAACAAGAAGTTTCTTTCATCCAGAATCGGATCATAGATATTGTGAACGAAGATTCTAACGAAAACTCCCCTTCATCAAAGACACGAGAATGAAACAGTGTGCGGGTACAAGCGCCAGCAAGACCTCTGGCTAACTTTATTCCCAGTGGATCACATCAGAAATAACATCTGATCTGTGTACAGTCTCTCCGAAATCCTAGTCACGATGTTTCAATCAGCCCAAAATCCCCTATTTCTGTGTGCACAAGCACAGTAGAAAAAGCCAATTCTGACCTTAGGGAGACGAACTTGTTTGCAGTTTTTGAAATAATCATTACGTTTATTGTTGTTCCTCGCGTAAGGTTAGAATGCATGTTTTTTAATGGGTGGGTAGACAGCAGAATTCTGACAAAAATGTGTACTTGATAGCATCAACACGCAACCAGCTGTAATATGCTCGGATGTTCCGACCATCCGTTGCAGCTGCCTTGCTCCAACACCCTTACTTAAGGATCAAACTGTCGCGCATATTTCGGTAGAGGTGAGGTCGTCCTTGATTCTATTATCGATTTTGTCCGAGTGATAATAAAACCAAGCGAATAAACCGCTTGGTTCACCAACTTGGCATCCGTCTAGCGTGTTCGGCTAATCGGCTGTTGGACTGGAATTGCTGTCGCTTCACTGGGACAAGGTGGATTCACTTGTTTGCACTGTCGTCCGATGTAGCTACACATATCACTCACTCGCCCAACGATCCTGGTCTCACACATTACATGCTTTATCCGTATGTTCAAGTCCGTGAACAATGTTGCACAAACTGGAAACCGGTGAATCATGAGGGTGAACAGAGATGCACGAGCCGATTGAATTAATGGAATGCGTGACGACGACTCACCAAAAGCTCAATTATGTTGTTACCAAAGGTAGAATAAAAATGACACAGTCTTGAGATCGATGCGTGAACGTACATTTTCCAAGTCTAAGTTTCAAGCTATCAAACATGGGAATGTCGAATGAAATGTACGAAAACGTATTACACGACTTGCATAAAATGGTGGGAATATCAGAACAATGTGAAACAACACAAACAGATTGATTGTGGGTTGAGCTGCCGATTAATGAAAACGGGCTGTCATTCCCATAATCAACAAAAACACAACCGCGCTGTGGGTCATGTCTTCAGTTGGCTTTACTCAAGTGAGGTATGTGCCGAAGGAACATTTTTAAGAAAGAGGAACCCTCGTCAGGCGAATTCCTCGATGCTCCGTTTGTATGTCAAACCACGGTGAAATCGGCTGAAAATTCTAGCGGTGAGCGCGACGAATGCTGGAGCATGCAAATACACTGGGTCATTCGGTTGATTGAACAAGTGAGAGGGGGGCATTAACAATGGAAGCTAAACTAAAATAAACGAAGTGTGTACAGTTAAATCGTAAATTTGTTGGGCTCAAAAGTGCTGCTGGATAACCATGGGTGTGTTTCGATATACGACAAATCTTGTGTGACCAGAGATATCACCAAAGACCGGGGGAAGTGGCTGAAGAGTTCAAGAGTCCGATTAACAGATAGAAAATAATGGTTGGCGGCGAAGAGATGAGGAATGCGACAAGGTCTGGGAGGTTAAATGACGTCACAAAACTGGTGCGTCTCACATATTTTGCTGTGTGAAATGTGTATATCCATAACCCGTACCCTGGTTGGAAATGAGAAGATATCCCATTCCAACAAATCCACGTAGAAATCACACCGTTGATCCATGACAGTCCGAATCGAGTTCGCATCACTCTAAATCACTCAATCAATACCATCCTGCTCTGAATTAGTAATACAAGAATGGGACAGAGGGAAACGAAGCTGAATTGAAGAAGGGTGTGTGTGTGTGTCAAACCAGTTAGATCGCAAACAGTGCCAAAATGGCTATGTCTTCGTTCACAAACATTTAATCGCCTCATTGTAAACGCTGAACAGTCACGATTTTTAAGAGCTTTCGTTTAACCCTTCCGTTGAGCTGCGTCTCAACTAGCGAATCCGACCAAAGATCATGCAGACTGGTAGTCTAGATGAGGAGGTATTAGGCGGGCTGTACGTCGACGGACTGGTTGATAGTGTTGTGTGAATTGTCACAGCGCCAATGTTCTATCAGATCCTAGCGGCTGAGAGAGCAACACTTGCAGATGACCACGAAACAGACATTCACATTCGGTGCTTGCTAAGTCGGTCTTATTTAGTTCATCCTTTGAATATACCCTACTCAGCTCGATACAATATTGCGCCTGCCTAGCAGGTCTTGTTGACATCACATTGGTATCTTGAAATTAAACAGATATCTCAAACTTCTTCGGTCAATATATTTTGCTTGTCGATATGCTATCTTGTCAGTCGTTGGTAAGGTAAATTCAAAAGTGATAAACATCGATCTGCTCACATTCGAAATGGGAGTGCAGTGTTCCAGATGCAACGTACTCATCAAAAGTAGCTCGTCTGAGGAGAAATCCATGAAGAGCAATCCGGAAAACAGTAGCATGTAACTCACCAAACAGTATTATCCGTCCATATTACACAATTCGCCATCAATGATGCACACAAGTTTCGTGAACAGATGATCCAAAAGAACATGTCTACGGGCTATCGTCTACGTACTTCGCTGGCCAACTGAAGACAAACACATGACTGAGCCATCATCAAGCCCGTCAATTCGATCGGTTCTCGATGGGCTGGGTGCATAATTTCAATGCATTATTCATCAGTGTATCGTTCGAGAGTAACGTCCTTCATACACTGTATTCACGATTGTGCAGTCCAGATGATGTCAGATCGGGCTAACCCGAATACTACTGGATTAATTGGTTTGAGAATGCAGCATTTCACACACCATTCCATATCTACTGAATGTTTCACATTGCGAACTATAATGGCAACTCGGTTTCAGTCAGCGTCCACTGTTCTAGGGTTGCCTACGTGGACACTTCTGACGAATTTGCCCCACCTCCGGAAACGCATATTCCGTTGCCCCATTCACCTCTTCCAAATAAACCCATTCCACAATCATCACCAACAGTCCGGGTGTCTTCTACAACCACTGATGACGTGCAATGCTTCCAGCTCTCTCCAACTCAAACAGTTTGCGAACGGACGCGGAAAATTCCAGTTCGTTTTGCAGATCACACAGTGGTGTTTTCCACTCCCCGCTTTAACGGTCGTTGAACCAACCAGCTCTCGAGGAAGGAGGGCGGTGGCGTTCATACAACATTCACATATAACAGCTTCTGTCATTTCTGCACCTTTGACTCACTCTGGGTGTACGTGTACAATTGATGCTCAAGATATATGGGTCGAAAGAATACAGTTTTTCTCGATGGTTGCGAGCCATTTATTCCTCCTCTGTTTACCTGTCTCCCGCGCGCTGAAGTCTCGGGAATTGAACGATAACGGAAGCTATCAAATATGTTTCAGCTTCCCCATTCCTCAGTCGTATAGCCTACTGTATACGACCTGTATTTGCTCACCACAGACACGTTCAGACACGTTCAGCTGTCAGATACTTCACTCAGACCGGACACTATACATTCAATAATTAGTTGGGGCTGGCTACACTTGTTCTGTTCTGTGTACTTGGGACATTAGGTAGCCTAGATAAAAGGCCGGACGGTGGGGCTTGGAGTGGCAGCCAAGTTATTTGATACGCTTGTGTAAAGCCAGAAATCTTCCAACTGAATGGGTAGACTGGAAGCAGTTTACGTATTCTAGCGCAGTAGTTACTGCCAACAAGTGTTTGATCGTGAACCTCAACACTGGCCTGATCACACACAATTTGGTAATCCGATTCGGATGACTGTACAAGCTTCTATGCGTCGGTACGATGAACGTGAGTAGTGTAGAAAGCAAGTAAGAGCATGCACTGATTTCGATGGATATAGGGTTCTACTACAGCACACTGGTATAAATAGGAGGTCGACTGGCAGTAGACTAGTGAGTCGGTAGACGTTTCTGGAAATGGGCATCCTCCATTCGTTAGTGGTATTTGGTCTCTTGATAAATCTCATCATGGCCAAAAACAAACATCACGATAATCGTCGACCTCCGGGAAGATTGAACCGGCCGCACAAAACGCCATGGGGTCCACCAGGTGATGGATTCGCTCTTCCACCATTCGGTCTACCAGAAGGTGTGCCCAAATTTCCATTATTCGGCCCATCAGGAGATGGATTTCCAATACCACCATTCTTTCCACCAGGAGATGGACTTCCACTACCTCTTCCTACGTTCGGTCCTCCGGAAGCACTACCTCCAAATTTACCACATGGAAACCATCTGAAGGCACTGTTGAAGCAGCTGGCCATAGAGACGATCGTTGCACAACGGATGGTGAAAACTGGGATAGCAATTAGACAGTCGCTGAAGATCTTCTTGATGAAAAACGACCTAGTACCGCCTGGGATGCCAGACCCATATGATTAGGATACCGCTGTATTTCGATTGCATTTAACAATGGTTTTAACTCCCCATTTCATATTAAAACTCGGAAATAGCCTCAGATAGCCTCATTTTCAATTGCATTCAATGCGTGGTCCCGTCGCAGTTGGTTAATTCATTAATGATGTTAGATTAAATGTTTGGGGCTTTAATTTTCCTCTACTCATTAACAGTACTTTTAGTGCCATGATACTTCGGGATGAAGTGCCAACAAGACGAAAACCTTTCAAGTTGAAACGCATATCATAGAAATTTTTTGTACATTACTAAGTACTCACGAATAGTTCCGTTTTGCCACCAAAGAAAGAGAAATATTCAACATGTCTGCAATCACACATGTGTTTCTATTTTCAGTCTGAAATCGATACTGCACTAGGAAGAGTAGTTAAATGCTATTCCTGTTGTGCTTGTTTTGTTAAGAATCTAGCAAAAACCTTCTGTTACATTCATGGCCGTACCCAGCGCTTCCATGATCTTTTGGATTTTGTTGACCACATTTGTAATTAGGCTTGTATCCGATAGCAATAAGCAGCTCACTTCTTTAGTGTAGCTGGACTGATTTTATACGAGATCCGAAACACGTTCACTCACCTCCATACCATCCCATATTTAGCCAACAGGCGGAAGTTTTCAAAATGTTCAAGTGTGCGCTTAGCACAACCACTTCGGAGGGAAAATCTGAGGACCTGATTCAAAGATCTCTGTTGGCATATCGTTTAAGCTTTTATCCGATAACAATGAGCAGCTCATTTCTTTAGTGTCAACAGAACAAAGGCTCCTACATAAAGAACAACCTCTCGTGCGCCAAAAAAGAATGACACAATCAAAGAAATGATCCGAGAGAACGACAGTGCCAGTTAGACAATCTAAAGTTTTGAATAAAGTGGACAAATGAGATAATCTTATAAATACATAACAGGCCGATCTAAGATCAGTAATCCAGAGAGATATACTGATTCGTAAGTGCCAGTCCATTACATTGTGGTGGTGTTTGTTTAACAACTACTTGCTACTGACCACAAACACCAGGCCAATAGGAATGCTCCACGGTGGCTTCAGAACAGGGTGGATTATACTTATTGGTTTGATTGCGAAGTACAGGCAAAGCGCTCTACAATTGATCACAATTTTGACATAAGCCGGACTGTGTCATATAATGCCAAACGACTAGCACTGTAGGATACTGAGGAATGTTGGGAAACCACAGGTCATAATTAGTGTGTCGGTATTCTCTCAGGTATAGAGGAATTTGTTCTGGCATCGGTGTCCGTTGAGAAATAGACGAGGAGAAAGTGATCCTTGACATGGTTTCCAACCCTTCATTTTTTATTATAACTCAGAAGTATGCTCAATGCGTATGTTCAATGCGTGTTCACCCCATCATTGGAACACCATTCACTATACTCTGCTAAGCGTTTCGAAAGTGCTACCAGAATTGCCGTTCAGGCGGATCAATGAAAACATCCCGAGTGTGAGAAAATCAGCTGAGTGGTATACGTTGCCACAGTGGGAACAGAGAGCCGCCCACTGTCTCAGTCAACCAACAAAAGTCCCTTACGCCTAGTGGATTTAGGCCACACGTCTCACGTCTTATGCCTGACACTTGATAATAACTGGTTAACTGTCCTACGACAATATTTAGTTCCTGACTCCAAGATATCGAATTGAATTTTTATTTCAAACTGGTTTACTAAACTGCAGTTTAAAATTTTTACCCGACTTGAACACGTTCGTGAGGCAGTGTTGACGTTCACATGAAACTTACTCCTATCACTAATCAGGGCGCGTTTTATCTAGATTTAAGGTGCGGGGTTTTTATAGCCGAGTTTTAGCATTACATGCATGTGACTGGAGTTGCACTGTCTTCCACGTTCTGGAAGTTTATTAACCGAAGTTTGTAAGATGCAGTAGTACTGTCACAACATTCCATCTCTCCTTCCGTGAGATTTATGCTCGATTGTGTTGAATACCGATAACTGTACCGCCGCCCGATTCTATTCGCCAAAACTTTGGTTCCGCAATGTCATACCGTGTTCCAATGCTCTTCGTTTAGTCCTTGTGGTTCATACTTTCAACCTCAGAGTGGTAGCCCGGTCCTTATTTGGGTACTGTCCCTACAGCTCATGCACGCTCAAATTTGGGATTCGAACAATCTCTGCCGGGTGCTTTGATGTGAGTGTTACCTCACCTATGGTCGGTTGCCCTCATTCATAGCATCTGATGTAACTAAGGTGTGGCTGGCTATATAATATCTGTACTGTTTCGTCATTTACTGGCCAAATTAAACGTTCATTCAGGGATCACACGTGTTTAGTTCACCAGTCCCAAATTCGCCCGCAACTGTAAACAACATACAAGCGGTTGAGCTCATGTATGGCCAAAGTAAAATGCTCTCAGGATCAAATGTGAGATCCAATAACAAGTGCAAATGGTTGATCACAACTGATCGATCGATCAGTTAGAAACATTGCAATGGGAATCAAAACCATTAACACGTCACTACGAGGCCGTGTGTGACAAACTAAACGAAATGACTCGGTTCATACTAGGGATTTCAGAGAAGAGTGTTGCCTTGATCCCTCTCTTGTGAAAGATAAATTTTACCCTTGAAAGAAAAGCTTTGGATTGTCTAACTGGCACTGTCGTTCTCTCGGATCATTTCTTTGATTGTGTCATTCTTTTTTGGCGCACGAGAGGTTGTTCTCTATGTAGGAGCCTTTGTTCTGTTGACACTAAAGAAATGAGCTGCTCATTGTTATCGGATAAAAGCTTAAACGATATGCCAACAGAGATCTTTGAATCAGGTCCTCAGATTTTCCCTCCGAAGTGTTTGTGCTAAGTACACACTTGAACATTTTGAAAACTTCCGCCTGTTGGCTAAATATGGGATGGTATGGAGATGAGTGAACGTGTTGGATCTCGTCTAAAATCAGTCCAGCTACACTAAAGAAAAGTGAGCTGCTTATTGTTATCGGATACAAGCCTAATTACAAATGTGGTCAACAAAATCCAAAAGATCATGGAAGCGCTGGGTACGGCCATGGATGTAACAGAAGGTTTTTGCTAGATTCTTAACAAAACAAGCACAACAGGAATAGCATTTAACTACTCTTCCTAGTGCAGTATCGATTTCAGACTGAAAATAGAAACACATGTGTGATTGCAGACATGTTGAATATTTCTCTTTCTTTGGTGGCAAAACGGAACTATTCGTGAGTACTTAGTAATGTACAAAAAATTTCTATGATATGCGTTTCAACTTGAAAGGTTTTCGTCTTGTTGGCACTTCATCCCGAAGTATCATGGCACTAAAAGTACTGTTAATGAGTAGAGGAAAATTAAAGCCCCAAACATTTAATCTAACATCATTAATGAATTAACCAACTGCGACGGGACCACGCATTGAATGCAATTGAAAATGAGGCTATCTGAGGCTATTTCCGAGTTTTAATATGAAATGGGGAGTTAAAACCATTGTTAAATGCAATCGAAATACAGCGGTATCCTAATCATATGGGTCTGGCATCCCAGGCGGTACTAGGTCGTTTTTCATCAAGAAGATCTTCAGCGACTGTCTAATTGCTATCCCAGTTTTCACCATCCGTTGTGCAACGATCGTCTCTATGGCCAGCTGCTTCAACAGTGCCTTCAGATGGTTTCCATGTGGTAAATTTGGAGGTAGTGCTTCCGGAGGACCGAACGTAGGAAGAGGTAGTGGAAGTCCATCTCCTGGTGGAAAGAATGGTGGTATTGGAAATCCATCTCCTGATGGGCCGAATAATGGAAATTTGGGCACACCTTCTGGTAGACCGAATGGTGGAAGAGCGAATCCATCACCTGGTGGACCCCATGGCGTTTTGTGCGGCCGGTTCAATCTTCCCGGAGGTCGACGATTATCGTGATGTTTGTTTTTGGCCATGATGAGATTTATCAAGAGACCAAATACCACTAACGAATGGAGGATGCCCATTTCCAGAAACGTCTACCGACTCACTAGTCTACTGCCAGTCGACCTCCTATTTATACCAGTGTGCTGTAGTAGAACCCTATATCCATCGAAATCAGTGCATGCTCTTACTTGCTTTCTACACTACTCACGTTCATCGTACCGACGCATAGAAGCTTGTACAGTCATCCGAATCGGATTACCAAATTGTGTGTGATCAGGCCAGTGTTGAGGTTCACGATCAAACACTTGTTGGCAGTAACTACTGCGCTAGAATACGTAAACTGCTTCCAGTCTACCCATTCAGTTGGAAGATTTCTGGCTTTACACAAGCGTATCAAATAACTTGGCTGCCACTCCAAGCCCCACCGTCCGGCCTTTTATCTAGGCTACCTAATGTCCCAAGTACACAGAACAGAACAAGTGTAGCCAGCCCCAACTAATTATTGAATGTATAGTGTCCGGTCTGAGTGAAGTATCTGACAGCTGAACGTGTCTGAACGTGTCTGTGGTGAGCAAATACAGGTCGTATACAGTAGGCTATACGACTGAGGAATGGGGAAGCTGAAACATATTTGATAGCTTCCGTTATCGTTCAATTCCCGAGACTTCAGCGCGCGGGAGACAGGTAAACAGAGGAGGAATAAATGGCTCGCAACCATCGAGAAAAACTGTATTCTTTCGACCCATATATCTTGAGCATCAATTGTACACGTACACCCAGAGTGAGTCAAAGGTGCAGAAATGACAGAAGCTGTTATATGTGAATGTTGTATGAACGCCACCGCCCTCCTTCCTCGAGAGCTGGTTGGTTCAACGACCGTTAAAGCGGGGAGTGGAAAACACCACTGTGTGATCTGCAAAACGAACTGGAATTTTCCGCGTCCGTTCGCAAACTGTTTGAGTTGGAGAGAGCTGGAAGCATTGCACGTCATCAGTGGTTGTAGAAGACACCCGGACTGTTGGTGATGATTGTGGAATGGGTTTATTTGGAAGAGGTGAATGGGGCAACGGAATATGCGTTTCCGGAGGTGGGGCAAATTCGTCAGAAGTGTCCACGTAGGCAACCCTAGAACAGTGGACGCTGACTGAAACCGAGTTGCCATTATAGTTCGCAATGTGAAACATTCAGTAGATATGGAATGGTGTGTGAAATGCTGCATTCTCAAACCAATTAATCCAGTAGTATTCGGGTTAGCCCGATCTGACATCATCTGGACTGCACAATCGTGAATACAGTGTATGAAGGACGTTACTCTCGAACGATACACTGATGAATAATGCATTGAAATTATGCACCCAGCCCATCGAGAACCGATCGAATTGACGGGCTTGATGATGGCTCAGTCATGTGTTTGTCTTCAGTTGGCCAGCGAAGTACGTAGACGATAGCCCGTAGACATGTTCTTTTGGATCATCTGTTCACGAAACTTGTGTGCATCATTGATGGCGAATTGTGTAATATGGACGGATAATACTGTTTGGTGAGTTACATGCTACTGTTTTCCGGATTGCTCTTCATGGATTTCTCCTCAGACGAGCTACTTTTGATGAGTACGTTGCATCTGGAACACTGCACTCCCATTTCGAATGTGAGCAGATCGATGTTTATCACTTTTGAATTTACCTTACCAACGACTGACAAGATAGCATATCGACAAGCAAAATATATTGACCGAAGAAGTTTGAGATATCTGTTTAATTTCAAGATACCAATGTGATGTCAACAAGACCTGCTAGGCAGGCGCAATATTGTATCGAGCTGAGTAGGGTATATTCAAAGGATGAACTAAATAAGACCGACTTAGCAAGCACCGAATGTGAATGTCTGTTTCGTGGTCATCTGCAAGTGTTGCTCTCTCAGCCGCTAGGATCTGATAGAACATTGGCGCTGTGACAATTCACACAACACTATCAACCAGTCCGTCGACGTACAGCCCGCCTAATACCTCCTCATCTAGACTACCAGTCTGCATGATCTTTGGTCGGATTCGCTAGTTGAGACGCAGCTCAACGGAAGGGTTAAACGAAAGCTCTTAAAAATCGTGACTGTTCAGCGTTTACAATGAGGCGATTAAATGTTTGTGAACGAAGACATAGCCATTTTGGCACTGTTTGCGATCTAACTGGTTTGACACACACACACACCCTTCTTCAATTCAGCTTCGTTTCCCTCTGTCCCATTCTTGTATTACTAATTCAGAGCAGGATGGTATTGATTGAGTGATTTAGAGTGATGCGAACTCGATTCGGACTGTCATGGATCAACGGTGTGATTTCTACGTGGATTTGTTGGAATGGGATATCTTCTCATTTCCAACCAGGGTACGGGTTATGGATATACACATTTCACACAGCAAAATATGTGAGACGCACCAGTTTTGTGACATCATGTAATCTCCCGAAATTGAATGTGTCTTTGATCGCGAATTTTGAAATGTTTTCTAATAAATACATTTATCGCTTGATAGCCAGCATCTGGTACGTTGTATTTCCTCTACTGATCTCACATTTTCCACGACTCCCTGTGGGATTTTCGGAATTTCACGATGAACCCTGCTCATCTCTATGCAGATTTTCCTCACATTGTCCTTCGTCATTTAAGACGTGGTGATTTTTTTGTGCCTGCTTGAAGGAAATTTTTCTATATGTCTTAGTGCTTCCTTTTTTCGAAATTCCTTTCTTTGATTTATCATTCTTTTCTGGAGCCTTCAGTCCAATATTTTACTCTCGACATTTTCTCAACTGTTGACGCATTTCACCTTGTAGATTTAAATTCAATCATTTCAATAACGTGTTTCTTTCCAAACGAAATATTTTTCAACAGGTTCTTTTCGGCGTTTGCTCTGACCAACCCTTACGTCGTCATCGATTTCTCCCGGTAGTCAGTCTTCTTCGCTTATTAACTATTTCTCGCCGTCGTCTTTTTTAAATGAAACAATCAACAATACATGTGGTCAGACATTATGATTTGCTAAAGTTTCGTCTTTCTCGTCTAGCGCACACATAAAACGACTGATTACACACGAGAATTGTATACCAACGAGTACCACAATGAAACGTGACGCATGCCAACAAAATCAAAGTCAGCTCGAAGACAATAATACAGACTGCTTTAGCGCGTGTAATGCGCAGAAGAGAAGTCAATGCTGCCTGATCAGCAAAGACTCTGTGAATACCAACAGTTTTGGGTGTGAATTAGGTAATATCACGGATAAGATTAGTAATGGGACGCCTACGTTACCGGCCTCCATGATGAGTTTGGTAACGGTCTGAATGAATCAACTGTCGACACCGCGCAACATTTGCCTTTTCGCTCTGTTTTTTCAAATGGATCGAGGGAATTCAGTGTCAAACCTTTCAAATTATGAAAGCTACTACACTACTCACTAGTAACATAGTTTCAATGAGTAACAGAGGATATGGTGGATTCCAACGTGAGCCGCCGGAGAAATCATGGTTTGACGGTCAGTCCCTAGGATCTTTTGACAGTATCTACGTGCGTGGCTGTTGGGTAAATAAAGGGATCTAGATTTCGAATTTCTGAGTTTCTGGTTTGAACCTGTGCCATGTGTTTTTGCCGCCAGTTGGAGTCCAGCAGAATGCCGGATTATTCGCATTTGGATTGTCCGTAGGTTAATAAATATGCTATGCCTCATGGATATTTTTGTGCATGCCATCTTTAGAAGTAGGATAGCCGCATTGCTATAGCACTACTATGAGTCGTGATGATTCATATTGTTAAGGAATCATGCGAAAATCCCAGATGAGCTACAGAAGTGAATCGTGACGAACATTGGTTTTCCACAATTTTCATCAGATCGATATAATGCGTCTAGCTTCATTGACTGAAAAAGAGTATGAAACGACTAAGGCGGTCTGCCGGACTGTCACTAGATCATATTCAGCACTATGCAAATCTAACCACTCGGACAACGACGCACCGGTGATAAAGACGTGGTTTGGAGTTCCGCACAATCTTGTGACGAACTTCAAGGTCAAATTTCGAGTTGGAATTCACACTGGTGTTGTCACCTTAGGTCAAGGCAACGGCAGGACGCGCAAATTTCCTGTGAGAACTGAGAAGCAAATTGCCCAACCAAATGACATTTGAGTCGCCGGTTGCCAACATCCGCTGTCTGACTGGAACTATATAGGCTACAGGGAAGGTATATATGGGTTAGACTGCGTAGTCACAAACGGTTACTGGCGCAAAAGCCGCACTGATGATGGATTTGGCCTGCTTAGATAAACACACCTCTATGGCATTCATGAATTCTATTAGAGGCAATGACAGAATAGGTAAAAAATGGATTGCTGGAAAACAGGGGATTTGACTTTTAAGTTCAATGGCAGAATTGGATGTGGTCTACCAGTTTCTTAACGTTTTCACCCAAAATGTGATTTTAAATCTAACAATCCGTTCTCTTTAGTTATCCGGTGGTGGTGGTGGTGGAAATCACTCCGGAAAATTGCACTCCTAGAGCCATCTAGGTCGGAGAACATTCATCATGAGACTATCTGTCAGAGAGGAAAATGAAATCACAGACATCGTGACAAGTGAAAACATATCACAAGATGAATTCATCTTGGACAAATCTCACTCTGACTAAATCAGCTCGGGAACAGTTATTCACGAATTGAATCACCTCATGATAAAAGTCCAGGTTGGTTCCTCATGTGTACTACGGTCGTACCCAAGTGACAGACGGTGACGATGACCGTTAGGGAACTCTGTTTGTTGTACCTATTGTTCAAGACGCTCGTCGTCCTACCCAAACTTGGTGGGTTGGCATTTGGAGTGATGGAAAAGTGAACTTTCACTACTTACAAACGATCTGATCATTGTTGAACGCTGAAACTCGGGCTGTCAATCGAGCAAAGAAATTTTTCGTACCAACCACTACTTGAGGTAAGAAGTGATCACCTCAGGTTTCAGACTTCAGATTGTGTAGACTTTCTTAGGTCGCATCGTAGGTAGTAACAATGAAAGTCAACTGAAACTGAAACGTGTACCCATCGGCACACGAAACGAAAAGCCGAATTTTCCTTCGGGGACTTTGTTTAAACTACCTCCAAAAACGGTGTTGGTTTTGTTATCAAAGTGAACGAACCGAGGACCAAGCATTAAACGATAAATGTTATACTACATCTGTAAAAATGCAATAAGTTATGACAGAAGATTCATGTTATGACTGTCACCGTTGAAGGGAGGATATTATTTTTTCGAACACCATAGTTGCATAAAAACTCTAATTACCATCTTTCAAGGATGTTATTAACCAGTATCACTGGGTCGATTGATACAGAGTGATTCAAAGTCCGAAAAAATTGAATGCCTGTAGACACATTGTTGTTTTGTTTAATTAATCACAGAGTCAGCTACACAGCAGTGTTCACAAGGTTACTTGCCAAGGTGTACAAAGAAACTTAGCTTTAGGGCAATCTTAGGATGCACGGCTAGGATCACTTAGTCCCGTGAATCAACAAACAGTCTGCAATTCTTCCACTATCAAATTTTGTGCTAGAAATCAGGTGAAGTTGTTGTTTTGCCCGTTTAATGAGACCGCATTAACAACAATGTCTGTGAACCCTGACATTTCCGTCCTTTTTGTCTGTCCACGTGCCCCGAAGACAACATCACTTTACCCTAGAAAAAAATGTGATTCTGCACTTTAATTCTGCCTTACTTTGTGGCTACTGAAATCGCAACAAGTGACTGTAACGTTTAGCGTCATTTTAACTGCTTGTATCACACCCAGCCAGAGTTCGCCAATCGACACCGCCACACACTAGCAACGCAACGTACGTATACACACAAAAGCACTTTCCGGAGGGCTTGAAAACTACTATAATGCCAATCCCTTTGTCCAATAGCATACAGACAAGCATGCCTGTTACGCTCCTAGTAATTGGTGTATCAGACTAGACCAAAACAGACAAGCAAGTTACACCTATAAGGCACTGTACAAAAACGACATCACGGATTGAAATTATAGAAACCACGGAATTGAAGAAAACAGTGCGTAATAACAAATACTTACAAAGAACACCATACTGACTATGCGTTGAGGTTTTCCAACAAAAATGTTTACCTTCGGCTTCAAGCAATGAAATACTGAATTCGATTATCCTTTTTAACAGAGTAAAGATAATCGATGAACAAGTAATGTAGAAATTTCCTTACTTATACGTTACAAAATATATAACTCACTTCGGCATTTTGATCTTTGTGTACTGTATTTCTTGAGGATGCTTTCATTTGGAAACTGTATGAGCGAAATGGTAATCAGAAAAAAATTGGTTTCAGAAAAATTATGTCACTGAGAGTTGTCGCTAGATGAACATTCTTAAACGTTGCTCTTCCGCATCTGTTCGGTACTATGGTAGTGTACGGAATGTTTCTCGTCAACCGCCAGCTATCCTCACTACCTGAATGCTACTGTAGATTTCTAAGGCCATTGAGCTCAAACAAAGCCAGTTGCATTACACCGATTTTTTCCTAAAGACTGGTCCATTTCTTGCCGTTTAAAAGTTGTTTCGTAGTACCTATAGGACTTGTAGTGTCATTTCATGACTCACATTCACGGTAGATTGCTTCCATAATTTTGTAATTGCTAGGTAGAGATG
This sequence comes from Paragonimus westermani, assembly GCA_008508345.1. Classification (NCBI taxonomy): domain Eukaryota; kingdom Metazoa; phylum Platyhelminthes; class Trematoda; order Plagiorchiida; family Troglotrematidae; genus Paragonimus; species Paragonimus westermani. The sequence goes on from QNGE01002670.1 coordinate 52,778, forward strand.
AAACGATCATTTCATCAGTAGAAACATGCCGCAAGCTTATTCTGAAAAAAAATTCCTAGAAATATCAACCGGAATGAAGGGTATGAATTTCCTATTAGGATCATTAGAAAGTGCCGAAAATTGTCGTGAAGTTGCGAAAATGCAAACAGGTTCTGAGCAGTAGGCAATCGTGTTCATCGTTAAGGTCATAATGTCATCTCAGAATCATTATAGGCCAAAAGAAATGTAGAAATTTTTAGGTATTCAGTGCAAGCAAGCTGTAAACAAGCATTGTATTCTGAAGGTAATCGGTCATTTATGACGAGTTCAGGATTGGGGCTAGTGAAAATTTTGAGCTGCGAACTCGAGTAGAAGGAGCATAAGAACAGATTGTTATCGCAGAAACTTAGCAGAAATAGATGGATCAATGGAAATGATCCGACAAATCAGTAGGGTACTAGACAGCACTTGATCTTAACACAATCTAATGTTACCGTCAACCTGAACATTGGGAATATCTCAGTTGTACTTAGAATTGATGGAAGCAGGCCTCCGTATCTGAAATTCACACTTTGATAAGTGTTAAAAATGCTCATCATTGCTTTCATATGGGGTCCCATTTTTGACCGATTGTTAAAATAGGGGGGTTATTTATTGCAACCAGACCGGGGTTAAACAAACATGTGCGCCTTGTTTTTCTGACCAGATATAGGGGCAAGAACTGTTTGAATCAATGTGACGGACTATTTTGGTAAACCAAATCACGAAGTTGTTCGAAGCTCGTGCTGAAAATGAACACAGTCACGACACAGTCAGTAGGAAATATTCAATCTAATAGCTTGAGAAGAATAGCAAAGAGAACGATTAGTGACACAGACATTTCCGTCCATACAGTCTGCCATACAGTCTGCCGCACGTACATAACGAAGTTTACACATCTGACCCATTTTGGACACGAGGAGCTCCCATTACAGTGCTCTACCTAAGCTGCCTGCCAATTTGTCTGAACACAATACGTTGAGAGGTGCAACGTGTCGCTCCTGGAACACTTTTCAATCTTTTGACACAATTCAGCGCATTAAACCAAATGAGCAAAGAATGTTCTAAACTAATGCCATTTCTATATTCGCGAACGTGTAGACACACCGAAACACTGGTGATGTTAACTACAAATGAGGCATTAGCTTGTGTTAGACAAATCATCTACCGCCAAATATAGAGAAATAACGAACTTACATCTGTCTCCTATTAACCAAACTTTTTTGAGCAGACTGAAGACAAATCAAACGAGCCGTCAGAGAATTTGCACAGCAACTCTTCTTCATGTATTACCAGGGATACCGAGGTGATCAGCTTTCAGTCAGGTTTTAAATCAGCTCAAGGATACAAACAGAAACAGACAAAAAACTTGGCATTGTAAGAAGATTCCGTGGTTCACTACAAGGAAAATTGTACATGAAACAAACTTGGAGTGCCCGTTACATTTACTTTAACAGTCACATGTGGATAAATCGAAATTGAAACCTCTTGCGATGCCAGGAGAAAAAGAAGGCTGATATACACCACCAGTACCTTACCATCAGAGCTGGAATTGTTTACGTAGAATGGCTGCGTGGTGCACATTAACCCGAGGGCTGTTGAGCGGAAATCTAAATTAATCTTTGTGTGTGTGTATATGGAACCCGTATTTTCCAGTCTTGTTTGTAAGGGAGATCCCATAGGTAAAGCCGTCACAAGAGACCTCGAATGTCAGTCAAAATATCCCTTCGCGGCCCACTTATGCGAAAGCTGTCGTCCAAGAATCACTTTCACGTCCTACAAAGAGGACTTATTTGTTTGCTCACATCGGAAAATTATCTAAGAGAATACATCATTTACCTACGTGATCGAACAGTGATGTGAAAGAAACGGTTTTAAACGTGACTCTTGCTCATTTGGACATCTTCACCGTTTGTGTCATCAGGAATGATTATTCACAAATCGTCAACGAAGACCAAGAAACCGGTCCAAAAGGCGAGATCCTAAATAACCATAATTGCTGATTCCATCAGTGTGCGATTGCACAATCCCGACTTTTGAACTCACAATTAGTCAAACTCACAAGTTGGAACAGTTTTTCTTATCTGTTAACAGATACGCAGTCCACCATCATTACTGGCCAAGTTCCGTATGCACAGTTACTTTCCTAATGCCAAATTTTGATATCGTACTCTTGAAAAGTCTGGGTGACTAGAATCTATCACCATTCATCACCTAAGGGGTGTTAATTTTGTGTCGTTGTGTGTGCCATGATGACCAGGGGATTCTGAGGCTAATTTAGCCTTGATTAGTGGTTCACTTTGCGTGATCCTCCACTCATAATTAAATGCTGTTTGCTGAACAGACTATGTGAAACGGCTTAACGAATTTCATTAGAGAAATTATTGGCAAGTTGTGGTTCTTTGTTGAAGGATGTATCGACCTGATTGCACACCATTTGACAACCAGCTTTAGGTGACTGTACAAATTCGTGTCTGTACAGTAAGCGAACATTTCTTTGAAAGCATGTATGTGCCTGCAGTGCTTCTGATACAGAAGGACCTCGGGTATTACTATACTGATATAAATAGACCGTGGATTTGTTGTACGGTGGTGGGTCAGTGAGCGTTTCTGAAGATGAGCTCCTGTCGTTCGCTTCTGGTGTTTTCTGTCATAACAACCATCATCTTGACCATAAAAGGACAAACAGAGAAACCGGATGGTCCGCAAGGAACCCAGGATTCAAGTCCTTCGGCTGACTCCTTGGAAGGTAGACCCGCATTACCACCGCTTAGTCCCCTTTGGAATGGATTCACCCTTCCTGCTTTTGATTTCCCTGGAAAGCTACCGTCACCTGAATTCATTTTGAAAACATTTATGAAGCAGTTAACTATAGAAAAGCTTGTTGCGAATCGAATGCTACAAACTGGGATGGCAATCAAACGGTCGTTGAGAATTTTTCTCACCAAGAACGGTATAACGCCATCAGACTTACCAGAATAGATCTTTTCTATACACCAGTTGCATTTAACATTGGTGTTTTAACCCCATTCCAAATTAAAATCCGACACAGACTCGAGCATTTCACTCGTTTATGTTCTGTTCATGTCTTCGTTATAAAAGTGATACGATAACTGGCAATCGACGAAACATTTCAATGTTTTATCTGTGTTGGGTTTATTAGTGGGAGTTGTATAGTATTAATAAAGCCCGAGTACGAAGTGACACTTTCGAGGATGCTCACATCTAATCGCACATGTTTTTCTGAGCAAGTGAACCAGACTTGAATGCTGGCAGTTCTGAGCGAGACTAGAAATTAGTAATTGTGTGACACAAAATGTTCGCGAGAAAACTCGACTGAAGTATTACGTCTAAATTGATTGAGACCGAAAAAATATATATTGTTGAGATTCCATTCGCATCCCTTATCTACTCCATATGATCGTTGATACCGTATATATTCGTGCGAAAAAAGATTCCAAAGGTTTGATTTTCGAGTTGCTACTCGAGAAGATGATAAACCCGTTAAGAAGTGAACAAAATAATGACGTTCACTCTGTACATCTGTTTGACATTAATCTTTGTATACATTTGAAAGTAGCAGCCTGAGTTTGAGAAAACATGAACCATATATTTCCAGACTAGTTAGAAATGTGACGGGTATGTGCTCCTAACTCAGCCTGACAGAATCTTCGATAATCAGTGCTAAAGTGAAGATAACATGTCAATATACACAGAAACAGACGAGTGGTAACACTTGAAATACCGCACTAAAGTTCCCTCATGACAGTCACGTTGCCAAAATCGCAAACATCGTTAACCATGTAGATGGCAAACAGAAAGGCGCTCAGAGAAGAATACGCTTTACTGTGTACATGGCAATGTAAACTTGAATGAGGCAATGTCCGGTTCCGATTTGTCACTCTCGTGTATAGCGAGTAACTGAGCGTACTCACGGGGTGTGCACAGAAAACTAGCCAGTTTACTGAGGTGGCTGCAATGGAAAAAGCATTATGAATCAGATCATCGGAAGTTAGGGGTCACCTTGATTGAAAGCACACTAATGAGCATCGTGCAAGTGAGTTAGTGGACCATGATTTATTTCTTGGGTATTCACTTGATTCAAACATCAATGCAAAAATGTTCGACTTCTACACGACTAGATTCATGTGCACGGCAAATAGAAACTGATGTCTTCGTAATTCATCTTGCCCCTTTTGTTGATAGAAATCCTCTTCAAAATATCAAGTCCCTTTCCATAAGGTGTGTTTAAAACAGAGCAAACACTCTTATGTCGACAGTTTTGCAAGTAACCATAGTTACATTTTCTATAGATGAGAGATCACTAACAAATCGCTGTTTTTGAAAAGACTTTCCGATCATCAGGCACAATACAGTAAAACACGATAAAAAAAAACATGAACACAGGGTTATTAGCTAGATAAGACAGAATGATTCTGTTCTCTGTCTTGTTTGAATGATCGGGCAAGTTTAACACTATTCATACAAGGTTGTGGTAGAGTGTTTGGATTTGGTTATTCCGTCATGCCAACTGTGATGTTGCTGGCGTTGTGGTCAACGAGCTAGATCTAAATTCACGAGGATGAGAAGACAAAATCCCATATGAATAAGGTTGTACACTACTAATGTACTCTAAGAACGGAACTTAAGTTTAGTGCTTTCTGTCGTAGTGGGCTAGCCGAAACGCTTATCTGAATACGAACACTGCGGTCAAATTTGGGTGGTGTTCAGTGTAGAATAATCTTAATTTCCGAACTCCCGCTACTGATTTAAAACACGTTATATTGGTCTGCTCATTGCATCAGTTAATAGTTTATGAAATCTGTACTTACACTGTTGGCTGCTACTCTGGTTCTCCCAAGGTTGACTGGAACTCACGAGGCTACGGTGGTACGGTGGCCTGTAACTAATCTTTTTAGTGATGAGGGACAATTCTATTGGTGTTACGAATAATCGGAATAGCTTCAGGTACAACTTCACGTTGTGCACAGCGAACAGCTGCACCCACTGCCTTCACTGCAGTAACCAAATACCCTAAACCCAAATTGTATTGATGATAGTCACATCCATTTTTCTGAAGTCGTAGTAATTAGAAGAATTATCTCGAAGTTGGTGGCGGGAGTCCATCACGAGGGACATTCTTGTTTAAGTTCCTTTGTTGGTTTTTATTTAGAAATTTGAAATATTGATCAGTGAGCGGGAAAATAAATACACTGCCGAAACCGACTCAAAAATTCATCCCAAAGGGATATCTAATCAGTAATTGAAGTGTGAAGAACGATAGAGTCACCATGCAAGATTTGAGCCTAGACATCCTTTCGTTCAGTCTTTCCAATTAGGCACACGAAACGGTGTACAGACATTAGGAGGCATGGGAGCCTACGGACAAAATTTTTACAGTGATCGATCGTCTTTCATTCACGTGATCGAGAATAAGGATACTAAATAGGGATGTGAAAATAAGGAGTAAGGATAGGGAAATCAGAACAGAACGGGGATATTCACTCCATATAACACACTATCTGTTTCCAGACTTTAGGCAGTGTGTAGCAAACACTTCGGAAGAAGCTAAAGCTTGTTTGTTCGTTTTACAGATAACACAGAAAAGTTTAGTGCGATCTACCGGATGACCAGTTTCATGTGAATGCTTTGTAATCATACTCTTCACGGTTCTACATTTGTCACTCAAAAGCAGTTTGTGGAGGTCTCAGAGATCTGAGTGCACAGTGTCCTCATTGTACTGCCAATCAACCTCAAGTGCAGGTAAATTCGTAAACAACATGTGACTTGGCCAATGTGGACAGCAGATCCTTTCTCGGAGTTAAGGAAGTGCGAGCAGCGCATAAATGCGTGTAAATGCGTGTAAATGCGATTTAGTGCTGCTTTCATTCTTTATCCAATGAGCAGTGCTACATTGCCCTCTTTGTAAGGTAGGAATATCAACACAAGTTTCCGCGGTGATGTTGTGTGGAATGGTCGGAAGTCGAACGACTCAGAATACTCGCGTACATAACGGACTGGATATTTATTTTAGATATATCTGTTGGATAGATACAGGCTGCTTAGAAGTACGCTCACCCAAACGATGTGGTGTCTGTAACAGCCCACGTTTGCATGCGATCGGTACAAGACCTTTAAAGCACACTGACTGGTCAGTCTACATCTTATTCCGAGAAAGTCTTCTAGGGTGACATGGGGAAAAGACATCTGACTTTCCTCCTTAAATTCAGTGGTAAATTCAATGTTGGAATGCAGAATGTTATTATCTGTGCAGATGTTTACTATTTTGTTGTGCGATCCACATACCACAAATACTTCATCAACGTATCTCTTGCGCAAATGTGCCCGACTGACAGTGCTTTCCGATTTTACTCAATAGAAGCCGTAAAACTATCGCTTAGCACAGGTGCAAGAGGACGACACATGGTGACACCATCTGGTGATAAAAATGTCTATTGAATAAAAACTGTACGTTACTGGTGCAGAGGGTAAGAAGCTTGAGTAAGTGAAACGCAGATACAGCTAACCTTACGTGGTTGTCCATTAGACAATTTTGAATGATATCAATCACTTCAGACGAGAGTAGTGTAGTGAATAGATTTGACACCAAATGACGCAATTATCCTATCGAGAACAGAAATATTTCAAATAAATGATATCTTTTGAGAAGAATAGTAGCTTGTGAGTAGGACATATTGGACATATTGCTGTTTCATAATGTTTCACGTAATAGGTACCTAGAACAGTTAGTGTGAAATTTTAAAAGGGTTTATCTCTAAATAGCTACTGGGGGTGCATTTCTATGTATACATAATTCTAAGGTTGCTATGATCAGTATGCTTATGCAAAGTATGCGTGTCAATAAGAAAAGACACTGGGTTGTTCAGTATGTCATTATATTTGAAACACTGAGTTCTCTTGATCCAGTTCACCAATTGCGATAGAAGACATACATCGCGAGATGTTAACATTTCGTTTACTCTCTTCAGTCAGGAACGCAAAACATTAGAATATACAGGACATGCGGTTGGCAACACAACAAAAAAACATTCAACGATTGGGTTTACATGAAACAAAGACTGTCGTCAGTTCCAGGGCAGACAAACTGCGTGAGTCAACAGTTTATGCACACACAAAGCCGGACGGTGAGTATTGATCAACATCGCCTCGGAGAAAGTGAGCAAATTGGGGTTCTGATTACGTAACAGACCTTGAAACGAGTTGGCCGGGTCAACAACGTGACCTGTTTCCATGATGTGCTTTGTGATGGATGAGGTCGGATTTCGTCTCAGTCGTTCTGTTGCCAATGTCCGTTGCGCCATGGCGTGTATCAACCACCTAGGCATATCATGAGAACGACAGAGTAGCGAACAAGACTTGTTTTCTGTGTTTGATCATCAGGCTAATTACAACACAATAAATATGAAAACAGTGACTAATGTGAGTCAGATAAACGGTCAATATAGGTTAAGGACGACATGTTTGTTATCAGTTACGTGATCACTGTTCCGAATCATGGGC
>QNGE01002670.1:68077-106681 GCA_008508345.1 Paragonimus westermani
GTCTGACTCACTTGGCAGTGAGGGGTTTGCCTAGCCCGTGGGCGCAGTGAATAAGACAATAATGTCTGATTCTGAGCAATGCTGCGCGCAGCGGATATACTCGAAGATACATCGGGCTTTTGAAAGATATTTGATATTTTTCGACTGTACTGGATAATACGCCGGCGGTCACGGTCAACCGTTGGGCGATCGGAGTGTTTCTTGTTTGGGGACACTTTTTCTAACCCCCTTCTTCCTGATACGGAAGACAGCAGTGCCGTAACTATAAAAATAGTTCTGCTGTGTCCATAGGATCGTGCCTCACTATCAAAGCACTCCTACGCGGTCAGCAGTGCGACATACAATCCTATGAGTGTAACTGCTTTTGGTCTGACTGCTCCCCTCTGGCCTGTCTGACAAGGTTGCACCTGGAGGGACCGGAGTCCTAGTCAGCATAGCCCGCCGGATCAAAAGAGTACACAAGCCCGACCACCTCGTGAAGGTAGCAGTATAGTTCACTTTTTCTCATGTTTATATGATTCTTCAACACTATTCAATACCACTGATACATTGCTATCTATGCTGAAGGTGACAATGCCCAATCATGAATCTAAGTGAATAGCATCTGACTGCTTACACGTAATGCGCAAACAGCTGGGTTTTGGCAGTGAAACCATATACACATAGAAGTCGCCAAGAGGCGTCCACTGCCCCGCTTTAATAAGTTGCCTCTTGTGCGGACGTCTGAACCGTAACCTTCACTCGAATGGTCCCGATTAAACACAATTTATCGTATCGTCTTCAGCCAGAACACAACTGTCTTTTCACCCCAACCCAAAGGACAGACACAACCTACAGTTCCTTGCTTCGCAGTGACTTTTCAGATTAACTGACCAGGCCGTTAACTGGCTACCGCACGTCATACATAAGTGATGTAGGTTCTCAATAATGAGTGAGCGACATGATAGTCACCTGATTGACATTCTCAAAGTATAACTGAACCATCTGCAACTACGCATGTTCACAGTTAGGGTAATCAAGATTGCTAGATACACAGAGCTAAAATCCGCCTATGAACTCATCCTGTTCTTGTTTGCTTGCTCTCGGTGGAATGTGGACATCAATGCTCAAAGATGTCAGTATGCACTCCAATTTTTGTTTTCATTTGCCGTATTCTTAAACCACTCCTGAGTAGATTAACTGAACGTCATTTGAACTGGCTGACGGCAAATGAGAGCCCCTACCATACGTAATGAAATGGAGTTTCATTTGATCTACGGGAGTCCGTGGCAGACTGACTCACAAGTAGGCTTTAATCGCGACCGCCAGAACACTTAAAATTCGTGAACCCAATTTTGAATTTCATAGGAATAAGATGACTGAGGTAGAAAACTTTCTCTAAGATTACCGGTCGGTACGTATAAACACAATAACATCAGAAAGATGGTGATCAGCTCCCAACATTGTTGAGTTGAGACCCATATAAAATATATCCCCCCCAAAAAAAAATGTGTCCGTGGTTTCCCCCGAATCATCTTGACGGAAAGATCATATTTAAATGCCCAAATGTTTGTGGCAATCGATTTTATGGTTTTGACGCTATATAGTGAGGAGTCTAGTCATGATCCTTAGGGAATGAACATCGTCGAAAATCGATATTTTGCCTCAAGTTGAATATTCACGCTTGCAAGTTTCCTTTAATGAACGTTTTGAAACATGCATACAAACAGTGACCATTTTAACAAGTCTCGCTACTAGTGCATAATGCAACCAGACAAAATATAAAATGGACACTACAAGGTTTAACAAATAGAACTAGGCATTACACTCTAGTGTGTTTTTTTGGTAGACCGACCACGTTGTTGTAACACAACAGCTGACAAACTCGAGTACAGACCACTTATGTCCTCTGGAGGATATCTATCTGTCAGTTCAGAATGGCGCTTGCAATTCGTGTGTTCTCGTTTTCGTTCTACTGCTCAAAGACCCAGCCAACTCACGTAGAAGGTGAGTTCAGGCATCCGGTAGCTGACCACGATTATTTCCGACACTTAGCTTGAATCAAGTTGGCTAACCGTGTCAGTAAAGAGATGGTCTATCAGTTTTCGTTGGTGATATCACGCACTTCGTATATATTGACATAGCGTCTGCCACTTCGTGCAGTGTTCTGTGTAGTTGCTGATGGTTGGAAGAAACCGAAAGGTGGCCGGGCGATGAGCTAATCGCGGCTTAGGAAAGTTTTGTCCGTTCCACCAAGCCAGGTTGACAGTGCCTTCCATTTGATTTAGAAGCTCGCTACCACCCACACTGCCAAACTGAAGCGTCCTCTGACGTGACATTGCTTCGCAATCGATGGCAAGTCTGTATTTTCAAGGTTTTCGACTCCTCTGATTCATTGCGCACCGTCGTTTCCTCTCCCCCTTTCTCTTCCTTCCATTTTTACTCAAGAGTCTCACCTTTTATTTCCCTGTTACTTCATAGACGATTGCCTGGACGGTATTTTGGGTGAGCACCAGATGGGTATCTTCTCGTGCACCAGTGCACATCTACCATTATAGTCCCACTTCGATACACGCGAAATTATTGTGTACCTCGTTCTTTGGCTAACTCATAACATGTCGTGTGCCATTATTCCTGTTCAGAGCAGTAATTGAGCTTACTGTTTTTGATTGGATGTACATTCTGTTGGCAATCACCAATGAACAGCCATTAACGTTTTTATTCATATTTTTGTGACCATTGGATGGGAAACGTTATGGACAGTGACAGAGTCTGCCTCAATACTGCAGCACTCATCTTTTAGATGAAAATGTGGAGTAGACTGAATTGACTGAGTTCGCTATTTGGAGATATCTGCTATCCCGTGTTTTCATAGTGATATTTCAAGTTTGATGAGTGTGTGAAAAGTTCTATGCCACGCAGTAAGTGTGCGAAAACATTCCCAACATTAGCAGTCTCCTCGGTTGCAACCATCCACCAGTTAATTACAGAGCCCAAGGACAGAACTGCATTGATGGTGTTGTGCACAAGCTATTCGGTCAGTAACCATGCGTGACCGATGTTGTGATTTTTCTGCCTACTTTGTGTTCTACTTTGTATTCCTTGACTAGAACACGCCCTTCTTAGTAGAGACGCACGTTTTTACGCATTATGTTAGCTAAATGATTTAGAGCTTGCAGAATGTTTGTGAACCGCCTAAACCAAGGTTAGCCCTGAAACCAAATCCACCATACTGTAAGCACTCGAACTTCATCCATATCCCCAAACTTCGCAGGGATGAAACGCTAGTTGCGTTATCGTAGTAAACCGAAATAGTTTCACGTGCTTTGCTTTGTCAAGGAACGAGGATGACACGAGACAGCCAACCATTCCAAAGTGTAATTACATAACGCATGATGATGTACGCACATGAGCCATCATTATTTTCTCCTTCAGAGTACACAACCAAAATCGATAAATAAGATCAATAACGAATGGGCTGGACAGACATGGATGTCTTCTGTATTCGATGGTCACGTGACCCACAGAAACAGTTCACGGATGATGATGATCTGAAAAGACCGTTATGCACGGGACTGTGGTCGAACTTAAAATGTAACAAAAGAGTTGTGTTATGTTGAACGGATTGTTGTTGACACGCGTTTCTCCTTCAATGTGACTGGTCAGGCTAGAAGTCCTCGGAATACTTCACAGCGAGCTCCCCTTTGTACTGACTGTGTTTGATGCCCATGGTAAACTTCGGAGTAGAAGGTAAATGGGATTTCACCTAACAAGAAAAAGAAGAAATGTGAATAGATTGAATGTTGGCCTGTTATGCTAACTTAGCCCTGAAATTCGTTAGATGAGATGTGATACGTGAAATGTTGTACTAATCTAACCTTGAATGTTCAGTAGTTTCAAAACACTGGCAAAACACCCGACCCCAATATTGATTATTATGTTGCCAAATCAGAGGTTCCAATTAACAACGTCAAAGGAAATGTGTGAAAACGTAAGAGAGTTTAACTATTAATATGTTACTTAGTGAGTTTGGTTGTTTTTAAGGTCATAAATGCAACTGGTAAATGAAGTGGTTCGGTGTCACATCATCAGCGTCAATATTTCGACTTTCATGGACTATGCTGTAGAACTAGCTTCAATACAAGTGGATTCTTCCACTAAACAGCCTCACCTAAATCCGTGACCTGTTAAACCTCAAGTGATATTGTTCTATATCGATACCATCTTATTTGGTAACCGAGAAATGCAGGTTGTGGGATCAACAAAATAATGTCCAACCAGTGTCTGCGTATTACATTTTCGTCATACTCGGTGCGATTAACTTCACTTTGGTTGACAGTCAAGAGTTCCTCTAAATTGAACATCATTTATGCTGCCCGAGAATTTGTGAGCTTAGGCAGAAATTCCAGCCTGTTTGCTTTGGAGGGATAAAGTGTGGTCAACTGTGACTCCGTTTAGACTTCCTGTGGGTAATTCCTGATCTGGACGAAAGATCACTTCGCGATGTTCAGCCACTTCACCAACTTTGCGAAATCCTCAGGTTGTTGAATCGTCCCATGCACACACGCGATACCTGTTGATCATAACAAATAATTGTGTGGTCTGGACCTTTAAATTAGTACACCCGTGGTGGACATTGGTAAGTAATCGCCTAAAGTTTTCAGTAGACTGTGTTACTGGGAATTATAACTTTGGCTCCGTCCAATATTCCGTTACAACTTCGTGGGCCTAGTTATCCCACATTACTTCATTTCCGTCAACTTGCTTATCTCAAAAACTGTCTGGTGACGGTGCTTCTAAATATTTTGTCTCATCAACGTTGAAGATGTGATTAAAAGATGTCTGCATGAAATGGTTAGTTCATTCTATGCCAATGGAACTATCGGGCGAAGTGAATCAAATGCTTACCATTTCAGCTTTGTAAGAGAGAGGACCCGGTATGTCGGCTCTTGATCGCCCTGGAAGTGTGACACCCATGGTATACTTTGGGCTGGCAGTCAGACAGAGGTCCGGCGTCCCGACTGTATAGTCAGCTGGACCGGGGTTCTAAAACGTATTCATAAGATATGATAATTATTGAACTAATATGAACAGGTTTAGGGTTTTCCAGCCCTCAAGTCATTTGTCCCAAATGCAACAACTATTGCGTGGAACAAACATATAGATTTGTTTTCACTGAGTGCTGAACGCAGACCCGATGTGGCCGGAGCAGTAGGTCACAATAATGAGTCTGGTGGATACCCTAGATGGGTTGCGATGAGAGAAAAGGGGAACTGAAACCGAATACAGTAGCAACTGTTAGAAAGGCCAGTAAAATTATCGGCATAGACAACATCGACGGCAAGATACGAAAAAATCAAACAACGTTTCTAATGAGTGAATTACTTGTTTCCACAGTCCCCAGCCAGGCACGTGACATCCGTTCAATTTACACGGTGGGAAGATAAGAGACGTCCAATATATTGGCTGTGTCATCACCTGGAAGGCTAGCAATTTTATCAAATTTGGTGATCCTAGCGCTTCAAGAACAATACGGTCAGTGTTCCACTAGTCGTTCAAGTGTTGTCCGTGAAAGATAAGCTGAAGAATAGCCATATAAATCGTGCCAGTAACCAGTCAAAATTGTGATATAGGTGTGCCGTCTGCATACCTAAGTAATCTAATTGTGTTGATCACCGAAAACGGATGGTTAGACGGTGTAGGACGTTCGGAAAGACGCAAAGGTGATTCAGGCAACCTCCGAGTTGCAGTAGTCCTAATCAAATAGTGCTCAGAATAAATGTTTATGTGACCAGTCACTGTTTGTCTCTGTGCCGTTCGATGTGTGCCCGAACTAGAATTGTGACACTTGCAAATGATGATGATGATGAAAGCATATTAACATGTTGTGACACAGGTCTTCTTCCGGCTTTGAATGAATGGTTAAAGTGTAATCTGAGTCTCAAGAGATAACTTCTGTCTGACTTCTGGCGTGTGGTACAGTCAAGCCGGCTAACCCCGTCACAATGATATTGTGTTCAGAATTCCAGCCCATACTGTTGCATAACCACTGGCAAATTTGACGAATGAGAGATGTGTGTGTCACCAAGCTGACCAGTTCACGGACGCTCTGAATACTTGCGTCCTACATTCAGTCAAAATTGTTCTTAAAGTCCACTGAAATTGCACCGGTCGCTTGAGCACGTCCTGACCACAGAGATTGCACGGTGCTTCTGCTCAAATTCACGTAGTCGATTGCAAAACTGCATACGGAACGAACTAACGTGTGAGCTAATCAGCATGACCCAATCTTGCGTTGCGCGATCCACAAATTCCACTAGCTCGCATCGGTGGTCCCTTGGATGCTTAGACATTTATGCATGAGTGAGTAATTGAATTCAACTATGACATTTCTGAGCTCATTAGATGGCTTCGCAGCTCATCTGTCATGGTATCAGTCGCGTGTAGGCATGCTTCTCCCGACGTTGGTTTGAGTTCAGCCGATGTCCACAGTTTTCACAGTTGAGCGTCTTCTAAACTGTGCACAAATGCAACCATTCATGTCAGATGCTTCAGCGTCAGCAAGTTAGATGGATAGGCTGAACTGTTAGACACTTCGGAGCACATTACTACCTTCAACAACGGTATTTTGCAATCTTTCAACGTTGGTTTGCTTGTTCAAGTATTTGACGCACCATACCAGCATTTCATACGATTACACTCCACGTGAATCCTAATTGAATTCTCATCCTGGTCTCGTGATCTGAACCACACCTCGGCCACAAACAACCATTGTCTCCCTTTTCCCATAGTTGCATGCCAGTTAAAAATAGCCGTCAATCGATAATAGTGCTAACAATAATGAGTGGCAAGGAGCAGGGAATTCGGATTACTGTAATCTCAACATCACGCAATTGGTGACAGTCTTTGCATTCAGGTAGACTGTTCAGGCAATCCACTTTTGAAACGAAGTGCTTATCTGGAGTATCATTTTTGTTAGAGTTCGTCAGTAGTGCGTATGGTTGTCACAGCCGGCATTTGAACTGTGGCCATGCATTTGTGAGGTGTCCCCGCTAATCATTGAACTGGTGAGCTCACATTAGGCACAAGTGGATCATCGTATGTGAACGCCCAACCGCTTTCGCTTATGATGAATGTTGTGATTCCACGATCGGCTCTAGAGGAGACACAGTAACCGTCCAGTTGATTTCAGCCAATGACCCTTTCATTGTCACTTCTATCCAAGTTGGAATCTCAGAAATAACCACCATACATGTATTATTCGCGTTTCATGGCAGGTTTCTATCGCTGCACCGCCTTCATTTTCAATTAATGAGACTCACTTTTTTATTGTGTATTGCATGGTCCTGTCGACACTGACTCGCGTTAGACCTAGGAATGCTGGAAGTCAGCAAACGTTCACCAAAACGGGAGAACTTGAGACCATCGTGGACAAAAATACTTGTATAAAAAGGTATGCAGTGCTATCAGGACCAAGGGTGATGCCCTCTCAAATGCACCGACCTCAACGAACATCAGTACAAGCAGCTAACTCCTTCCTCCCCCCATTTGGTGCGCACGAGCTGCAGGTTTGACGACAGCTAAGTCATCGCTTTGCTCCTAGCTGGTCACTTGTGCACCACAAAAAGTGGGATGAAGCACAGAATCTGTTATTCCAAATGCGGAGCTCTTCCTAACTGTTCATCTCGCTTTTGTTTCTTCCCTGGGATGGACGGGTACCAACGGACTCTATGTGAAACATAGTTGGAACTGTAGTCCTCGAATGAACACATAGCGCTTGCCCTTCTTTGTGTTTCAATCACCGGTTGCCTTCTCGACTGCACAAAGAGACGAGTGTGCGATAAAATTGGAAGAGAAAACTCTGGGAAAGGGGAGAATTGTTTCATGCCTTTGTGAGTCATCCAGGCTGAACAGTGTACCTCGTAAACCAAAACTGAATTATCCTATACAAGAACTTTGTTGCAGTAGTTTGGAATTTTCATCTTGACTTGATATCTCAGTCATAGGTTGACAAATTGAAGTTAACGGAACTTTTGTTGTGCCCATCTCAGGGTTAGCTGAAAATCCGGGTATAGCCCAGTTTGTTTGTCATCATCTGCCTGCTATTAGTCCAGTCTCACAGCTTTCCAGAAGTATACAGTACAATGTAATTATCCTTTAGACACCCTTGTGATGCTCCTTGATGTTGATCACAAGGTAGTGGTCTGGAGCTGTGGGTGGTTAAATTCCGTAGGAACGCGATGAGTTTGCAGAATGGCATATCAGGATTTCAACTACTGATTACCACACATGTGTTGCACGTCAGCATATTTCAAACAATCACCAGTTATAAACACCAGAAAACGAACGAACAATGTCTGATCTTGTTGGAACGATCCTTTTGACTAGTCTATTTACGACGCCTTCCCGATAAATTGTTTAAGATTAGAAATATCGGGACCCCGAATGATTACTTATCTACCAATCGAATTTCTCCTTTTCTCTTCTAACTCCTAGGCACGATCTTCAGCTGGTAGTTTTGTCAGAGAAGTCAAGTCAGTTGTATCATATACTTTACTCACCTTGAGAGGTGAATTTTCAAAATGTTATACAGAAAGAATTAACCATTTCTGACGTACTGACATATAATTTGATTTACTCAATCTCTCTAGGTGTAGGGCTGTTCGACAAAGCGATCTTCGCATCCATCTTTCAATGAGGTGAATGTCCCCGCTAGCGAAATATATTCAAAGTGAAGCGCCCCAGACATCCGGTTGATCAACCACCCAAGTCGTAGTTAATTAAGCAACTTGATTACTCTTACTTCGGATATTAAATTATAAGCTGTTGTTTGTGAATCCACATCAGAAGCAAGTTGCTATTTAGTCGTGACAATACATGCTATTTTAAACCATTAGTCACTCAACAGCCCCCTCCTTCAGTGATGGCGCGGAGATTCAGGTCATTCTACTTCATTGTGTATACTTCAAACTTGGTTGAAATGAGTCATCCAGAGACTACAGTCACCGCCACACTCATGAAGTTAATACTCATGTGACTGAACAATAATCATTTCGTGAAACCGTGCCTTGATTCACAACTTTGACAATTTTTTTTAGCGTCTGAAAATTGTAATTGATGTTGTCTTAATCTGAAGCAACCGAAAATGAACAATTGTTGACTTATTAGAAAGAATGAGCAAATTTTAAACTGTTTTAAACATAAAACCACATTCAACGACTACATTAATTTCACGTGCCGTATGACCATGTTTATTCGCCAATGCATGTACACTTTCGGGTTCAAACAGTCCAAGCACAATCCATAATCAGAAACTTTTGGGTGAAAGGTTTTCACTGGAAACCCGATCCGCTCCAGCAAGAGCTGTATCTTGACGGTAGTTCAACATAAACATCCAGGGATTGTCGCATTTATTAATCAACACGGTTGACTGACGAAACCTTGTCAAGCATATGCGATATTGTTAAGTTATATCGAAATCTACCCTTTGAAAAGTAGACCATGGACCGGTTTGTTTGAATGTGAAAGCTTTGAGCAACGTTATGAGCGGCGTTCATCTGATATCAATCACATACATCAGCTTACAATTTACTATCAAGACGGTCCACTGGTAACTCAGCAGAAGATGGTAACATCGAAGAAACTATTTGAAAAGGCTCCTAATGGTCGTTATCATCACCAACTAAAGTGCAACCACGTGAAGGAAAAGAAACTCCTAGCCAGGAAAAAAGTGAACTTTATGACAAAAACTCCACTGTGTCTAAATTCAGACAACCTACATCAAGTTGCATACGCCTTCCAGACAAACGGTTAAGCTACAAATGAACGTAACGCATAGTTAGTAAGCCAGTCTCATCATGCCCTCCACTCTCCTAGATCATCCACTGCATCGTTTTCCCAGACAAGTGGGCCGAATAATGACAACATTCATGCCAGTAGGTCAGATTAGCCACCATTTCATGGAAAGTTGCTGGCTAACGACTCTGACTGTCCGACGGACAAACCTGGTCTCCAGTAGCCAACCGTTTCGGCAGGTGACCTCATTTCTCCGTGCCAAGTTATCAGCTATTACCTTGAACTTTAAGCCCCCAAGTTACGAAGTCGGAGGAATGCTGGGTGTGGCGACCTATTAGCTGGTATCCTTAGTACCTGGCCTATCCATCTAAATTTGTGCACACAATGGAAGTGAGAAACCTGTTTAATGTTCACTACCATATACTAGCTACCTAGCACCCTTTGTTCTGATCTGTTGGTGCCACCCGATGAGAGCGATCGGGAGCAGTCGGATACCGGAGACAGTTCATGTCTACGATTCATAGAGGCATAAATTTGGTTCCTTTATACACCACAGCCCTGGGAATCGTCTTATGTAACCTGACGTTGTTTGACTGAGTTATCCACGAATTTTGGTAGGTTCGTAAAATTGGTTAGTGAAAGTTATGGGGAAGCTCCCCCATCCATATCACATCATATTTTCCCACATAAATTAGTTACTGTTCTAAGCCTTGGAAATCTTGACGTCGACTTACTGAGTTTATACAGAAGGGTTTGTGATGGGGTATACCCCATCACCTTCTCCAGTTTCTCTCGGAAACTCCGGCTGTATTTCAAAGTGGATGTATACACTGGGTGTTAATCTAATCTTAGCGACGATGACAAAAATCACACTACGCCATTTAAATAAACAGTACATAAATCCCGCGTACCCGCATGTTATGTACATAGCCATAAGTTAAGTGCTCGCTATGGGTTTTTTGATGATAATATTTAGAGTTGCTGTAGCTTGTGACAACCATGGGTTGGTTTATGCAGCCTATAAAATGGAAGACACGATTCCTAATGATAGGCTATTATAAGAATCAGGGAGCTCAAGGTGAACTTTTGCTCACAAAATCCGGCAGAATTTGGTTGAATTATAGTTAACTTCTGATATCAGAGAGGAAACTACACCTTAATTTAGAAAAAAAACTTTGTAGACCTGGTCAGTACTTGGCAGTTCTCCCATGTACCAGGGGAAAACCACTAGCTAATCGCCACTGGGCACGTAGATGACATTGTTCCACTTATCCCTCTTGCCAAAAGTGTGCAAGTTAAGCTAAACTATTTGTAAATATTGCTGTTCCCACTGTTACAGCACAAAAAAACAATTGAAGTTTCAGACGGTCCTAATTCTCCTCTCATCATTGCAAACATTCTGCTCGCTGTGGAAAGTTTTACTTGAATACACAACAACATCTCGTCAGATTGTAAAGATGCTGAAGAGATACCACAATCCATAACGAAAGCTTGTCTCGAGCTCGCCATACTCAGTGTCGAACTGATATTCAGTTGTTGCGAAAAAGAACCATATGAAGTGGTTATTTGATTCATTTTGCTTTATGGTGTGTAATAGTCACCTGTTTGAAAAGAACACGTTCAACAAATTAGTTGTGCATGATCAAGTTTTTTTCCTTCAAGTAGCACGCATCGCGTGATCCAGCGATTAGCTGATTGCTGTACGAATTCGAAGCAGAGACCCGAGGTAATCGGATCCAGCCGGCTTTTTATTATTTAGTGCCTATTGGACGCCTTTTGATCTCATCATCATCATCATCATCATCATCATCATCATCATCATCATCATCATCATCATCACTGCCACGAGCCTGACCAAAAGTACCACGGCTTGGGCCGCCGATCACCTCAACATGGACGTGGAGTATCCTAGAAGGAAACGTTACAAGGAAGTTCAACAAATATTCAAGAAGACTACGCGGAAGAACTAGAAATGTTATGGAAACAAGTATGCCATTGACTGCGACACACCGCCATCACGGATAGCGTCTCTCACCAGCGGTCTGATCTGTAAGGCAATCATTGAAAACAAGGTGTAGGGCAGCTCTTGGAGATTACAGTAAATAATAACGAAGTAATATTACTAGCACGAAGTTGTTGTAAGCAACTGAGAAACAAACGATGCTGTGAAGCGATCTCTAGAAGCGCTGTTAGCGACCTCAGAAGGCAGGCTGTTCCGGTGGTTAATAATCCAGTCAGAAAAGAACTGCTGCTTAAGAAAGTTCCGAGAACGAAGCTTGAAAAGCTTTCCATTACGTCTTCACTAGCGGTCATCATACTTCATGATAAAGAACTGTTCAACGAGACCTAGTCTAAAGAAGAAGTGTGTGGGACTTAAATCACCACGGAGTCGTCGAAATTCGAGTGAACAAACACGAATCAAGTTTCGTACGCGACATTTCTGATACCCGCGACCACCTTGGTAGCCGCGCGCTGGACACGCTCAACAGTTAATATGTCTTTCTCCAGGCTGGTTTACACGACCTGGTTAGCACAATCTAGGAGCGGTCTTATATAAACCCCGTAAAGTTCTCAAGGCATCTTCCGTGTATGGGGAGATGTGTTTAATCGTCCTAAGAGCGGCAAACACCTTTTCTGCCGCCATCTTATGGTGATACGCGAAAGACAAGTTAGACGGCAACCAAATGCCCAGATCTTTCTTAAGATCGATTCTCATGATATATGCTGCGCTAGACTCACCATGAATACATTACTAGAATCTCCACCGATGGACATGTGAGCAAACTTGTTGTCAATTAGTGGGCGACTCCAATCGTCCGACCAGCACTTGATCGCGTCAAGATCAATCTGTAGTGCAATGGGATCAGTGGCATTCCGGGTTTTTAGGTCGTCGGCGTATAAGAGGGCGGTGTTGGAAATACTGTTCGGAAGGTCGTTGATGTAAATGAGGAATAACGGAGGACTTAGCACTGACGCTTGGTGAATGTCTGCAGAAATCGGGCCGGGAAACGAAAGGCGTGGTCCAGTTTTAATTCCATAGTTTCTGTTATTAACAAACGAAGCATTCCAGCGAAGAACACCACATGCTTCCAGTTTACGTTGCAAGAGGCAATGCGGGACACGACCACCAGCCCCCACAGAGTCAAGAAAGATAACATATGATATGAGTGCGTTGTTTTTAGCCCCCTTCAGCCTATCCTTGAAAATAAGAATGTTTGTTTTGCGTTAACAGTTAGGAAAGAAGACATGCTTGGTAGGAGAATAAAGATCGTTGGATAAGAACTGATTGAAGATGGTACGCTTTAATAAGCTCTCCATCATCTTGTATGGAATGTTAATAAGGTTGACTGGTGGATAACCAACCGGAGAGCGCCGTTCGCTCAGTTTGAAGATTGATGTGGCCGTGGCCTCGTTCCATGCATCAGAGAGAATGCCATACCTGAATGTCTGCTTAAAAGCTTACAAAGGGGTTCTGCAAGACTAGCTGCTGCTTATTTGACTATTCTGAGGTGTATCTTTTCAAGATCCGTTGCACTGTATGAATTAGCTTTGAACACAAGGTCTTCAACATCTAACATAGAAAACCCGGCGGTAACAAGTGGCTGTTAGAAGTTCTGCAGCGGTAGGATAAGATGCCAGCTTGGTGGTGCAACGGTGTACACTGCCGAGTAGTACTCCCAGAATAACTCGGTCAGATAAAGTCTCTCCATGGGGTGGTCACAAAGAAGGAGCTGAAGGTTCATTGTTTCTTAGTCTCGCACGTGCCTAAGTGAGAAATTCCCTTTCCCGCAATCTCTGAGGATGAGCTTTTATTGTACAAGTATGGTGTACTCACGGATTCCCCATCTATACCTAGTTCGAACAATGTGGAACGCATACAAGTCCACCGAGTTCCTTGCAAGCTTACGCTTCACCAATAACTGGGAACGGTCTTTGAGTAGACGAAGTATTCTGCGCGGAAGGGGTGGCCGAAAAAAAGAAAATGTACAGTTTGTGCGGTAGGAATAAGTCATCCGCTTTCTGAACTGCGCTTTGAAACGCATGGTATTTCTGGTTTGCGGAGTCACAGTCAAGAAGAATTGAACCTAGAGAGCATCTCAGACTTTTAACATCAGTGTGATTAAAATTGGAACTGTGGGCTTTTCTGGTTTCTGTAACCATTAAGAGATAAGATCAAAGGAGAGCAGAAGGTGATCACTTTGCTCAAGTGGCGGCTTCGTGACCACTCTGTCTGCCAGGTGGCTCTCATTACTGATACATCACGCAGAGGGGGAATCTGACAAAAACGATGCCGCGTCGGGGGCGGTGAAGTTCTTTGTCCATGCCTTCCGTCGTATCAGCGTGGATAAGGGAACCGAGAATTCACTTTCACAGTCCAGGTGAGAAGCTGATGCCCAGTTTATTTTAGGTGCATTAAATCCATCCACAATAAGTAAACGAGTGAAGCGTTGTAGCCCCAGGAAGTTGTCTAACCTTACCCGAAGGATGTCGTCGTCGAGGACCTCAGATGAGAGAGAACGATAAGTAACTGCTAATAGAGGTGAGTCTTGGCCACGCAATACTGGTCAAAGCCACAGAGCGCCATATTTACCAGATGAGTGAAAGCCACCGACAACCGATGGTGTCTGGAGATACTGTTGAAAGGAAATCGCAGAGCCCCCCTCCTGATTCCAGCAGAGTCACCTCAGCAAACTAAGTACTTGGGAACACTAAGTTCACTGCCACTGATATCACGTGTAAGTCAGGTCTTTGTGAAAGCAACTGTGTGTTTGGTTGTCATGAACTGTCTCATTTGCTACACTTTATTAAACACACTCAGACCGTTCGTGTACATGCACTTTAAGGTTACTCCTTTATTTGGTTTCGCGAAGAAAGAGAGAGGAGAGTGGGGGGCTACTTGGGAAATAAGGCCTAGAATTGAAGAAACTTGCGAGATTTTTCTCGGAGCATTCTACCGACTTTTTCTGATGGCTCTAGTTTGTGGCTGCCAGCACAACATCACTGCTTGTGTGGACGTCAGCGACCCCATAGGAAGCTTGGCCGATATCAGTGGTGTCATAACATGTGGTCTCTGTGCCTGCGTTGAATTACGCCTTCTGAGGGGTGTTTACAAATTTTCATCCACAACATATTTTACTCTTTCGTCAGCCGGAGCGAGATCTGAAAGAGGACATTGTGCACAGTGTTTTCGGGCCACTGATAGGAATACTTACTGGAGAAAGAGAAAGAAGGGTCTTCGGATTCACTGGAAGTGACCGAAATAATCTCCTCCCATTCTGAATTCTCGGGAGGGGGCATTTTTTGTTTGTCCGTTTGGTAGATTTTGAGGCCGGTAACATGGAAGACGATGTGTAAGCGGTTGCCGTGCATTTAACGGTTGTGCCTGGATTTACGGGTCGGCTGTTGAAATGAAATCTATGGGAGCAGCTTCCGCGTTTTCAACTACATGCACAGAAGTCTGAGTAGACATTTTGGAATCGGAAACTACAACCTTGGTTCCTAACTATTGTTTCCGGTCAGTCGTGGTTTAGGATTTGATCCTATACTGCTTCTCGCGTCGCAACCAAGCGTACGACAGACACGCATTTTAGGTTGGCGTTGCCGGACCTACTAGGCACTGCTGTTCCCAGAAATGTCTCAGTGCTGAGCATAACAAGTGAGGTTACTAAAAGGCCTATGGGCATTTTGGTTGACTTAGCGCAGTGCTTGCTCACCAGCACGGAATTTGTCGTGCCCGGTGAGAAACAAGACGGGTGGACCAGTTTGGCTAGCTAAGTTAAAGATGTAAAGAAACCCCATGAAACATCTCTCCCCTTTCCCAGAGTTTTCTCTTCCAATTTTATCGCACACTCGTCTCTTTGTGCAGTCGAGAAGGCAACCGGTGATTGAAACACAAAGAAGGGCAAGCGCTATGTGTTCATTCGAGGACTACAGTTCCAACTATGTTTCACATAGAGTCCGTTGGTACCCGTCCATCCCAGGGAAGAAACAAAAGCGAGATGAACAGTTAGGAAGAGCTCCGCATTTGGAATAACAGATTCTGTGCTTCATCCCACTTTTTGTGGTGCACAAGTGACCAGCTAGGAGCAAAGCGATGACTTAGCTGTCGTCAAACCTGCAGCTCGTGCGCACCAAATGGGGGGAGGAAGGAGTTAGCTGCTTGTACTGATGTTCGTTGAGGTCGGTGCATTTGAGAGGGCATCACCCTTGGTCCTGATAGCACTGCATACCTTTTTATACAAGTATTTTTGTCCACGATGGTCTCAAGTTCTCCCGGTCTGGTGAACGTTTGCTGACTTCCAGCATTCCTAGGTCTAACGCGAGTCAGTGTCGACAGGACCATGCAATACACAATAAAAAAGTGAGTCTCATTAATTGAAAATGAAGGCGGTGCAGCGATAGAAACCTGCCATGAAACGCGAATAATACATGTATGGTGGTTATTTCTGAGATTCCAACTTGGATAGAAGTGACAATGAAAGGGTCATTGGCTGAAATTAACTGGACGGTTACTGTGTCTCCTCTAGAGCCGATCGTGGAATCACAACATTCATCATAAGCGAAAGCGGTTGGGCGTTCACATACGATGATCCACTTGTGCCTAATGTGAGCTCAACAGCTCAATGATTAGCGGGGACACCTCACAAATGCATGGCCACAGTTCAAATGCCGGCTGTGACAACCATACGCACTACTGACGAACTCTAACAAAAATGATACTCCAGATAAGCACTTCGTTTCAAAAGTGGATTGCCTGAACAGTCTACCTGAATGCAAAGACTGTCACCAATTGCGTGATGTTGAGATTACAGTAATCCGAATTCCCTGCTCCTTGCCACTCATTATTGTTAGCACTATTATCGATTGACGGCTATTTTTAACTGGCATGCAACTATGGGAAAAGGGAGACAATGGTTGTTTGTGGCCGAGGTGTGGTTCAGATCACGAGACCAGGATGAGAATTCAATTAGGATTCACGTGGAGTGTAATCGTATGAAATGCTGGTATGGTGCGTCAAATACTTGAACAAGCAAACCAACGTTGAAAGATTGCAAAATACCGTTGTTGAAGGTAGTAATGTGCTCCGAAGTGTCTAACAGTTCAGCCTATCCATCTAACTTGCTGACGCTGAAGCATCTGACATGAATGGTTGCATTTGTGCACAGTTTAGAAGACGCTCAACTGTGAAAACTGTGGACATCGGCTGAACTCAAACCAACGTCGGGAGAAGCATGCCTACACGCGACTGATACCATGACAGATGAGCTGCGAAGCCATCTAATGAGCTCAGAAATGTCATAGTTGAATTCAATTACTCACTCATGCATAAATGTCTAAGCATCCAAGGGACCACCGATGCGAGCTAGTGGAATTTGTGGATCGCGCAACGCAAGATTGGGTCATGCTGATTAGCTCACACGTTAGTTCGTTCCGTATGCAGTTTTGCAATCGACTACGTGAATTTGAGCAGAAGCACCGTGCAATCTCTGTGGTCAGGACGTGCTCAAGCGACCGGTGCAATTTCAGTGGACTTTAAGAACAATTTTGACTGAATGTAGGACGCAAGTATTCAGAGCGTCCGTGAACTGGTCAGCTTGGTGACACACACATCTCTCATTCGTCAAATTTGCCAGTGGTTATGCAACAGTATGGGCTGGAATTCTGAACACAATATCATTGTGACGGGGTTAGCCGGCTTGACTGTACCACACGCCAGAAGTCAGACAGAAGTTATCTCTTGAGACTCAGATTACACTTTAACCATTCATTCAAAGCCGGAAGAAGACCTGTGTCACAACATGTTAATATGCTTTCATCATCATCATCATTTGCAAGTGTCACAATTCTAGTTCGGGCACACATCGAACGGCACAGAGACAAACAGTGACTGGTCACATAAACATTTATTCTGAGCACTATTTGATTAGGACTACTGCAACTCGGAGGTTGCCTGAATCACCTTTGCGTCTTTCCGAACGTCCTACACCGTCTAACCATCCGTTTTCGGTGATCAACACAATTAGATTACTTAGGTATGCAGACGGCACACCTATATCACAATTTTGACCGGTAACTGCAGTTTTGTTGTGGCCTCGTTTATATGACTTAATCAGCCAATTTTTGTGCATAATGTTAGGTCATACAACCCATCAATTTGCATTGGTCCTGGTCAGATAACGTTTAGTTCGATCGTATGCTCGTCTGGTCACGGTTTGTTTTTGCTTAAGGAATGTACATAATCCGCCTGGGTGGCTCTCGTATTTGATTGGAGTGAGCAAAACCTCAAATTATTGCCGCCCATCTTCTTTCTGCTTTGAGTAGGTAATCCCTGAAATAATCACTCAAAGGAGAACCCCAGGGAACGCAATCAATCAAGACATGTTTGGTTTATGAAGTCCGCGTTCATAAATATTTGACGTTTCGGTTGCGCAGAAATTCTGTCAACTCGGTTTTAAGTAAAACTGATGCAACTGATTTTGAGACGACCGGTTCATGATGCGGATGGAGGTTGCCTTGTAGGATTTCACTTACCTCTCATGATGTTTACCTGGACGTGTTTACTGTACAAATTCCTAAGAAAACTCCCTACAAATATGAAGCTTCAATTATAATTTTTCATCAAAGCGATTGGATCAGGGTTAAATGCAAGTCCTTCTTCTTTGAAACATCTATGGTATCGATGTCTGGTCACAACTGTCTGTAAATTCGGTAACGGACCTCTGATGCACATTAGGAATGAGAAGTTAGAAATCCTCATTTGTTTGGCCATTTGGTCACCGAGGCATCTACTGCGACAGATGGAGCCAGATTCTTTCTGGTGATCATTAAACAATTTTCTGCGCAGTCGTTTGTTGGATCGACTTTAATATCAGTTCGACAACCAAGGTTTCAAGATGGGTGGAAATTTCGTCAACGTGAATTTGCGGATTCAGGTTTCCGCTATTGGAATGTGTTTGGTGTGATGTAGTACAACGTTTTGTGAAAGACCGGTGATACAATGTTTCAGACCGTTCAGTATAAAGCTGTCGTTCTTGTAGTGCAGACTGCGTGATCAACAGATGACCTCGGGCGATGTGTTAGTTAGTCTGCGTTAGACAGTAATTTTGAAACTACTGCCTTGTTGGAAAGATTTGGTTGTTATTTTGTTCGTTGTTTGTGGTAAGCATTCCAATAAATTCTTTCATTTAAATATTGGCAAGTATTGTCAAGTCTAGCTGACACAGTTCCTTGTTTAAAGTATCTTTAGAACAAAGACAATGCAACCAGTCGAAAGTAGACATTTATTGAGAAAACAGAGCATCAGCTTAAAATCGGTTAAACATGACTTTAGATGTGTAACATAAACCGTGACTCTTCACATATCAATAGTTATTAGGTAGAGACCGCATTAAATGGTGAGTGGGTTACTAAACTACCTAGTTTACTCGGTTTTAACCAGGAGGTGGCTTATTTTCAGCTTCTCTTCCAGGATAGTCGTCAAGAAGCTGCTGATAACATTTTCCTTTGTCAAGGCTGTATCAAGCACCATTATGTAGAGACTTGCTACATGATGAGAATCGTTAGTTACATCAGCGATGGAGGAATATGTCGCCAAAAGTCAGAAGTCGAACAGGAAGTCAGTTGCATGTTTAAGAACCGACGCATTTTTGGAAATCAACGTGTAACTTATGTAAAGCCAAGGGGAAAATGAGAAAGAAATTGTACACTGGAGGACACTCAAATACGTGACACTCAGCGAAGGCGCTGAACTGCTTAAGCTAAAAGCGGTCAAAAACAGTCATTTGAAGATAGTGCGTAAGGCGTCGGAGTATTGCATCACCTAACAATAAGGAACGTTTGTCTGTTGAAAGATATGACTATAGTAAAGAAAATCTCTGTCTTGTAGCTGCTGTCTGGAGA
This sequence comes from Paragonimus westermani, assembly GCA_008508345.1. Classification (NCBI taxonomy): domain Eukaryota; kingdom Metazoa; phylum Platyhelminthes; class Trematoda; order Plagiorchiida; family Troglotrematidae; genus Paragonimus; species Paragonimus westermani. The sequence goes on from QNGE01002670.1 coordinate 87,752, forward strand.
TATAAGACAATTCGTCACCAGTGAATCGAGAACGAACGATCCGTGAAGGTATTCTGCCAAATTCGATGTGTAGAAAATCTTTTATCAGAACTTTTGAAACACATGCAATCAGTCAAAGTCTGAATGTACTCATTTTTGACATTACCGTGATGTTAACATCCCCAGAACAATATGTAATTTTGTGCTGTATGTAAGTATATCTGGAGAAGGCACAGATGAAATCTTAGCACACCCTTCGAGCCTAACTGCCGAAATCCCGCCTGACCTTCTTGTCTTACATAACCACTCTACGTACAGCTGTGTGGTTAACAAGGAGAAGTTGAAGAAAGGAATTCACACGTTTAATGAACTACCAGAATTAAGGGTTGGTTGTTTAACAGTAAAAAAAAGGAATTTTTCACAGAGCGACTGACATCGTGTGACTGCTTTGTTATTAGGCGAATTTCGCGGAATCTTCTTCTCCCGAGCAATGTGTGTCTGTGTGTGTGTGTGTGTGCACAGGAACAAATTGACAATTCAATCTGACCACCGGTGAAAATCCGTTGTTTACTGCAATGGTTTCTGTTTGGACTACGCTGTCTTTCATTCGATGAACTTTCTTAAGATGAAGTGTCACAACTCAGTCAGAACTCATAAAAGTCTCTCACAGGAGCAACAGATGTTAGAAGGATAATCCTCAAAATGTTATCAATAGAACGCTGGACTGACCACTTCTGTCCACTGTTTGACTCTTTAGTTTGTTCACAGAGACGTTTATTAAGACTTCAAATTGTAAATCTGACGAAAGTTTTTGCCCGTAAAATTAATACTTACGTCAGACATACGTAGAAATGTTGTCCTTTCAGTTCACGTTCAACCGTTGTTTTTGTATTCGAACTGATATGTGACGGCATCAGGCTTAACTTTTCGTCTGAAGATTCGTTTGTAACCGACAGTTAAGCTTCCACAGAAGTTACACCCTGTTCGACATTTCCAGGGTTTCCAAGAGTGTAGTTATCTAGGTAATGCTTTCCAAACAGCAGTTAATCGTACAGGCTTGTACCGCTTTCTGCATATTACTGACCAGTGGACCACTTTTTGTTATAGATAGATGCGAGTAATATCGATTAATGTATTTTTGAAAGGTTGCATCTCTGAGAAGGGTGATTTTCAGGTCGAAATTCATTGATAGTCTGGCTCTATAGGTTGTTTGAAATATCATTTTTTGGACTTGTTACAAATTGTAGATGGTCACTATGACCGAAATCCAGTATATCATGAAGGATCTATTAATGCTGCCTCAATCCTTGTGTCAGACAGAAAACAAATCACATTCTCGCAGTCAGCCATGCGTTTCAAAAAATCCATATGTTCTCGCTTTAGGAGGTAGCATTAATGCATCGGGATAAGTCGGAAACTGGCCGAAGTTCATTGTGTCTCTTAAAGCACTTAACCTAGTATCACCGGTGCAGAACAAAGGTATGTTGCAATATTTTAACATTTCATTCACTCCCTCAAACAGTAGCTATGGGTAGTCCGTTAAGCTCAACATTCACCGACATCCTCTGGAAACCGCTAGAACGGTAAGTCCCAAATAATATTACCAAAACATTATTGTACAAATGATATACTGATGATATTTTGACTATATCGGATACTGATCACTTTGATTTGTTTTTTAACCCTCTTAGCTCACCCAAATATATCCTTGTCTCACAAAATTGAATAAAACGGCAGTTTAGCTTCCTTGGATATACTGATCACCAGGCTTAAGGATGGAACATTACAACGATCGGTCCATCACAAACCAACATGGGACGGAAAATATCTTCAGTTCTCTAGCTTTGCCCCGATAGCCTATAAGCGGCATTTGGTTAGAACTACGTTTCATAGGGCCAACCATATTTGCAACCCTGATAAGCTGCAGACGGAACAAAAAATGCTGAGAAAAAGTTATTGACAAACGGATATCCTGAAAAGTTAAATGACATTCACAGCATGATGAACGAATGTCATCTGCCAGACCAAGCAGCCCGAAATGAAGATGTATTTCTATTCTTGCGATTCAAAGAGATCTTTGGCACACGACATCAGGCACAAATTGAAAGCTGCACTATCCCGTACGTATGCGGCTGTCCAATTACGCTTGGTTCAACCTCGTTCTACACAATTGCAAACGCAGTTTGTCTGATTATTCTATCCCTCACTTTGTCTATCAGTTGAACTGCAGTTTCGGTGACGTTTACGGAGGCAGAACAGATCGACAGCTCTCTCAGCAAGTGGCATAACACTTCCTGAAATGGTTAAAACGACTCATAACACAACAACCTCAGACCAGTGAATCCGGTGCTGAAAGCCCCACGCCACTGATTACCAGACAATTCATGAAAACAGGTCACCACCAGGTTGCCTCACTTAGATCTTTCAAAATACTGTTGTACCACTAAAACCCGAAGCTACATTGGTTGGGTCTCACCAGCCAGCGCAAACTATAGGGTTGTCGTGGTGGTGGCGACATAATACATGGTGGGATTGTATGAGTGTCCATACCATGTCAATCTCTGTTTTTCTGTCATATATAACTTGAATGTTTTCCATCTGCAACCGATGTGAATGAACTGAATGTTACCATACCGCAATGTGTTTTCTCTCTGCATCCATGAAGTTATCGAAAGGAATCCAGTGTTTCCAGTTACTCTAGTTCGTCCGTGTAAACACTCAATCTGATTTAGCTTGGAAATTTGAGTCTCAGAGAGGTCTTAAGACACATTTTACCCACATCTACTGACGCCAGATAGGTGATAAGTTTATGTGGGTTTCTGAAGAACTATTCTGGTGCTAGGTAATGTTTTAAAGAATCTCCTATCTTGACTACAGTAGATAACGCAGCTGCTCATGACAGTGCGACAAAACACACTAAGTTAGTTAGATATGAACAAAGAAGACAGTAGAGTAATATTGGACGATTCATGTCCAGACAAATTTCGCCGCATCTTTGCAAGTGCATACTACAGACCATTTATATATCAGTATGAGAAAGCGAACAAGATATCAGAGAAAGTCAATTGTCAGAGTGTACAATCATTGTCACTACCACGGTAGCGACAGCCCTACAAACAGTTGTTTCTGAACACTCAACACGGGTTTGAACTATCGGATTGCAATCCATTCAGCATAGCGTAGTGTTAGCCTGTTCGCCTGACGTTGAGTAGATAACACGAAATGCCGTTGTGGGATCACACTGGTGTTGTGTCATTAGAAAATGACGCGCAATAGACGATGCCGGCTCTTTGTTTGTATACCCGAGTGTGACGTCATATGTTCGCGTGACTTTCGGGATGTGCTCCATGATCTGGTTTACAACTGGCGGTCAGTCCTGTCTATGTAGGATGCCCCGCATCTACATCGATAGTCACAGATAAGGTTGAGTTTGACTGAATCGAGTACCGGTTGTTTCACAGAGGTTTTGAGTAACTGTTTTGTTGTACGGTGATCTCTAAAAGGACCATCACTTCTTGAACAAACCTCGTTTTAATGTTTCAGCTAATAGCCTCAGTGAACCTTACACAATAATCATGGTCACTTTACGATTACGACTGATGAAACAAGTAGACACTCACTGATGAATGCTCAGGCCAAGTACACAACGTACCAAATTAATGGAATCAGGTTTTGTTCAAAACCACGGGAGCAGTAACATAAACAATTCCAGAGTCAAATGTCGAGTTGGAACACGAGTGAAACGAAACAAATTACATTGCCATTAAAATAACCTACTTTATTCAGGACAAAGCTTTGGGAGTCGTTACGGCCAGCCATTGTATAAGTGGGGGCGGAAGGTATTTCACTTCGTCTAGACGGGTCTGGCAACGTGTAGGCGTTCGGAGCTGAAATAGGCAATTAAAAGTTCGTAAAGCCACAGAACATAATTGCTCTGATGAAACGACTGATATGAGGGAATTTCAATTGAAAGGATATTGGACAGGCATTTGCAGTCGTATTATGATACTGATGCTTATACAATACACACTCTGCACACAGACATAACTAAACTAGCTACTTAGTCAGACAAAGTAGACTAACCGATATTAAATAATTGACAACAGAAAATGGAAAGCTTACATCGAAGCCAGTAAGGACAACGTCGGTCTGTCTACGGTTGAAATAACACAGTGCCTGTTGTTCTGTACTAACCAACTTCAGTTCTACTTAAGCGACGATCTTCACCAACCGATTAGTGGTGTAGCTACTGGGTCACCGTTTGGAATGATTCTGGCGAACACCCTCGTCAAAATTCCCGGATATGAGTCCGACCAATTTATTTACACAGCAAACTGAGATACACTGATTATGTACTCTGTAGAGCTGAAAAAGCTCAAACCACACAAAAGCCCTTGAGTGTTTCTAATAAAGTACGTCAGAACAGTGTTTCCACCGTGAGACAAAAGGCCAAGTGTCGAGCGCCATTGTTGACGCGCTACAACGAAATGCGTGCAAGAAAACGTGGTGCGGTCAAAACCTACACTTTCACAGCTAGGTAACAGTTAATTTCAAACGAGGCCGTGGGAGGTTGTTTGGCTAACAAATTGAAATGAATTTCAACAGAACGTAAAACAGAAGCAAAATAAACAAGCCACTAAATATTCTTATTAATACTGCCTAACCTGGGACGTTTTCAGGAGAGAAATATTCTAGTTTTAGTAGCTTCCGTTGACATGAAAGAGTTAACGTGGCACTGCTATTCAAACAGAACACAGCAACCGATTTAGTAGCACATCAATTAACTTATGAGATAGATAGAACATAGTATGCTAAAAATTCTACTATGACATGTCAATAAGGACAGCCGATGCCACTTAATGTGAAAAGTAATATGACTTATAGTGCTGCCTCGTTTTCATCTATTCACTTTACTCTTCCTATGGTTTGACGTTTAGTAATCATTCCACTAATGGTTATTCTAAAGGAATTCGTAGACAGTGCTCTAAGTGGCTTTGCGCTTGAACGAAAAATACCACCTACTCATTCATCCCAACCCAATAAGTTGCTTATCACCGATACAAACACACGAAAAAAGCATTTCGAATCGCCCATTCTCATCCAGCCATAGTGCCGCAAACCAGGCTTTCGAAATCTGATCACGTTACCCTGATTTGTGTTCACAAAATGCTTGTTTGTAGCTTGGGATAACGAAGGCCAAGCACATACACACGTAACCCACGCAGTAATTCGACCCGTTCCTTTCACCCAACCAAATCAATACTGGTTACCCAAAACCTATTCCGTTTGTGGCCAAAATCAAAAATGTTTTGTCGATAGTTCCATTCTTATCAGTAACTTTCCGGTTTTAACTATAAAGTTGAATATGTCTAGTGGGTACACAAATGTTCGCATAATTTAATCGATTGGTTATTCCATCCATGATCAACACAAACTGTTTAGCTGATCAACTGCTTAGCATGAAAACGACTGCATCTTAAGCGATACGAAAGTCAGACTGCTACGTTTTTGTGTTCGCTTTATTCTTCTACTAACAACAAGGAGGCGTGTTAATATTTCGGTTCAGTCTTATCGGTCAAAAAATTAAAACCAGTCAGTTTCATTGTAAATGCAGATAGTAGTTACTGGTGAATGAATCAATCAACATGATCTCATTCCTTCTCATACTTACAAGACACTCAGTCTCGTAACAAGGATGTTCCTAGCGTCAACGTATTTTGTGTACACAAAAGTGGTCGGTGTTTTTCTGGTTGTCACCGCTTCACTAACCGCTGATAGCTTTGGGATGAGAATTCGTAGGATTATCTTAAACGATTTGGACCGGACAACCAGGACTACCGGTGATTATAAGGTGCTTGCCGATAGATTAAGCCGAGATTTTCGGATATGTTACAGTCACTACTTTGTTTGTCCACACTGCAGTTGATGACCATTTAAAAGGACGTGTCACCATACGTTGCTAAATGCACTTTTCGGTTCTGATAATGATGATGTCAGTGTACCTGCACTTGAACTGATGTTTTACACGAGCAGCAAATTGGTCGACTGTATATATCACTACGACAGAGAGCCATATTCTTGATGCAAGACAGGTTACACAATAGAGCAGCTAGATAAATCCGTTTTAACGAATATATCAGTTGATGACCCAAGTTGGTTAAGTGGTAACCTTTGAACTGTACTTTGAGAAATATGCTCTTCTCCTTTGCACCTCCGCATGACATATTTAGTGCTCTTTTCTCAGTGTGAACAGTTACGAATTTGTCCGGACTACTGCTATCCACCAGCATCTTCCAATACATGTCTGTTCTGTTTCTAGTCGGTCAGCTACCCATACTTTCGAGCTTTGTAAGATAAGGTTCTTATCAAATCCCGTTTACCGGTTTTACGTGTGAACCAAGAGAACTGCGAGATATCCTCTGATCCCTGTAGAATTTTCACAAAGTTCTGTCTTACCCACTTATGATAGAAATGCCTACGGATGAAGAAAAGTCGTGGTCCTTTAACCCATACGGCACAGCAAGACTAGGGCGAATGGAGCTCACATAATCATAATACTGAGGAAAATTCGTGTAAATTTTGCAGAGCAAGATGAGAGCACTCTCTTCGTGAATTTGCTTCCAAGCATTTCCAGGTATGAAAACCAATAGGCAGTCCACAGGTACACTATCAATTTACTTGCGTGTCACTCCTTTGAATTCGAAGAGAAATTTTCCTGCGAAAGCAAAGATGAGATTTCTAAGACTATCTGTTAGAACATATCTGCTTACATTCTGACTGCGAAAAAGAACTAAGTGAAATATCAACAGTTACGTACGGTGGTGTTTTGGTAAATAAAAACCTAAGGCCAGCTGGCTTCATGAATCGACAAATATATGGCTGATCTGACGAAACTGTTCAAGATACTATTGCGAAATACTAACTCGAAATCGCTAGCTACCAACGAATAGTGCAAGACATAAATCACCTGCAACTTTTACATGTCAGTTTACACTCTTAAGCTATGAGTTCCACCTTGTGGAATTTTGACACCTTTACAATTGGTTGCATGCCCATCTGTGATTGGAGTGTACGAAACGTTATTCTGGAGAACATAATCTGATTTGTCTTCTCATTGTTCTATTCAGACATGCAGAATATACCGACGCCAGCAAAGTCTTTGCTCTTGGGCTTGATGCCTTGTGAGTGTGTGAAAGATTGAGATCACCCTGAATAATTCACTTACTAGTAAATGTAGTCTTCATTTACAATGAAAATGTGAGTGATGAGGGTGAATAGAAATGTTAACACTTGGTGGCGCATCTCTCTAATCTGAAGACGTTGTATTTGCATTGCTAGTCATATGGGTGCTTTAATGTGGCGATTTTTCGTTTAATGCGACATATTGAATGAAATGGAAAAAATGACGGTCTCACACTGAACGCCACACCTCCCTTTGGCTGCAGGTAGGTGGAACCCGTGAAAATGTATACATACATACCGTTACTGACGGATAGTGGGGTGATATAATTTTTTATGAATGTATGTATATACATCCACGTATGTAAACCTTGAAGACTAGTCGTTTGTTAATAACTCAACCACTTGTTAGTGATCGTTCCGTCAACACGATACATAACTCGACAGACACTTCTGACCAGTAAAACTAATATTAAACTGAGGCTATTCGGACTGTTTAACCCAAATAATCGTGTTGTAACTTAGTGATCATTCATAATTTAATTTTACATCGGGTCATATCAACATGCTGATTTCTAGAGCGGTGTTTGCGCCATTCACCTGAACAAAACTTCACTGTAAGGGCGTTTTTGAAGAACAATTAACTTTTAGTCCATCCAAGTCATATGTCCATGAAGTTTCTACGTTATTAGTACACTCATCCTTAGACATTAATATTATAAGTTCGAAACAAAAAGATCGCCACTGCGCACTACTTTTGTTTATGACATTATACATTGACTGATCCCATAGTGGTAACCAGAACTATTAGTTATTAGCAGGCCAAACTCACGAATAGACATAGACAGCAATACATCAGTGGTTCACACTAATGCTTAACTGCCACACAACCACGAAGAAAAAGCAAACCCTATATAGAAAGAGAGAAGGAAAAAGAAGGGGTCGGGAAGGGGCCTAACTACTGAAAATGACTACGTCCCTTTTCAAACATTCAGCATCAAGGTGCCTACACCTTGCAAACAAACAACCGAGCTGCAAGTGAGAGTAAGGCCATACTCACGAATGGTATATGCTAACAGAGAAATGAATCATACCATCAACAGTTGTTGATTCACAAACGTTCATAGTGCAGAATTAATTCTGATGAGTAATGTGTAACAATGTTAACGGCCCCAAATGAACATTACTGTACGGTTGGACGCGTTGTTTCTTACATTACTTTGCTGCATTTGTGAGAAAAGACTACCTTACCAGGTGTATCGTCAGTCCGTCTTCCCGACAACCGATGTGCCATAAGATGTGCTGGTGTCCCGGGGAAAACAAGATTTCTGCCAGGACCAACATCATAATCTGCAGGACCGGGTCCTAATTCATATCTAGGTGTTTTCGGAATTCCTGTTATCGTATATTTTGGAGCTCCCGCTTCACCGGTGTTTGTAAGCTTGCTATTTTGAGCATAGGCTGCAGGGCCAGGACTACGATCAGTTCCAGTGTCTTTTAGTTGTTTCGCTAAACTATATGATGGGGCCTTTACGAAGGTGCTCCTCACATCATGGTTTTTCTCACCAATAAGCGACGGAAGCATATAAATTGGCCCAGGACTCGAATACATTGCCCCAATTGGAACACGCGGTTTCGTCTGAGCATACCCTAATTCAGTCATTTTCACCGGTACACCAACAAAGATTACGATAGCGGACTCTTTTAATTCTCACTGGATGTTTCGAACACAAGTGTATCGACTTAATAAGCACAAAATCAATAACAACGAAAGATCAATGGAACGTTTGTTTTAATCATCTACCGACCTTGAGAGATTTACAAATCTGGACGTTACAGGTAGTGCACTCTGTCGTCGTTTGCACGTATGGCTGACTTGCCTGTTTTGTTTTCTACTGTCTTGGAAGCATACAGTAATATATCTCATTTCGAAGGATCTCACTGCAGTGACGAATTCAATGTAATTAGTTTTTTCATTCACACATCTTCATAGGCTTTAGTCAGGAATGCCTGTTTGAATTGCCAACAGGCCGTAAATATGCTCAATGTTCTAGGGCTGTTCAGCAAAAATGAAACTGTTGACGATTTATCTCCCAACGATGTCAAGTATTCAAATATTTTTTTGATGTTTCAAAGGTACTTAATTTTGCCTGCACTTTATGGATACTTTCTAAGTCAACGAAATGATGAGCGCCCAAACAATATTAAAAACGCTCTTGTGAGCCCTGCGTTTGTACTCATTATTTCTATTTAGTCTCTATACAGTGAGTTTCTGGACCTTTGTTCCGTATACGGGTTTTGTGAAATTCACTCTCAGTAAGTCCGTTCTCAGGTTCAACTTACGTTGTTTTTTTATTGCAAACTTTCACCAACACTTTCTGTGTCGTTTTTAAGCCTTGCCTGTGATTGGGACTGCGGCTGTCACGTTTTGATCTGCTCAAGCTGTTTAGCACTGCACTTATTGACTAAGCAATTGTTCAGCCCATAATTCACTGTCAAAACACGTGCGATCCAATGGTTTCTTATTCCATGAGTAGTATGACATGTATGTGATACTCCCGCCTTGTGGTACATCGATCCTGATTGGCTGCAGCAGTTTTAATCTTGCTCATTCCGGTCGCGTGAACTCCCGAAATGGGGAGAAAATATAGTGTGATCGTTGGAACGGCTAGTATCAGTGAAGTGTCTGAGATCACCGTTTCGTTGCTCATTGGTAAAGTGGAGGGAATGAATGTATGGAGAACAAAAGAAGGAAGGAATGAAAGAAGTACAAAGAAAGGGACATGTATGATTACTAGACTTCTAGTGGCCATCTGGGAACTGTTCAGCCGGTCACGTTCTTATTGAATGCATCAACTGATGTCGCCAGATAAGTCACCGCCGATAATGCATTCACTTTCAAACCTAGGACTACAAAATTTTTTCTGGATAGTTCATTCCACAACTCAACTATCTAGTTGATAAACGGCCACTCTTCATCTTGCTTCCTTGGCTGTGGATCTTTGACGTCTTCAACCTGTGCCTCGTCGTACCGCAGGAACACAGGTTAGGTTACTTGTATCGGGGCGGTAAGTGGTTGTATCCACTTCAGTGATATTTCCTCTATGCCTCCTTCGCTCCATCGAGAATTAATTAATTGAACTCAAACGGTCTTGGTAGCTTAGATCCTTCGTACTTGATACCGTTCTTTCGTCCAGTGTTTTTAACAAATGTTGCTGTCCTTTTTAAGCTATGGTCACCAGGTTTGGTTACATTATTCTAAGGAAAGTCGAACTCTGGCGCGAACATCATCATCATCATCATAGACAGCAATACATCAGTGGTTCACACTAATGCTTAACTGCCACACAACCATGAAGAAACAGCAAACCCTATATAGAAAGAGAGAACGAAAAAGAAGGGGACGGGAAGGGACCTAACTACTGAAAATGACTACGTCNTTAACAAGGGTTACTCAAAAATCCTCTAAAAGCGGATATGAAATTTCACTGAACTCACCTGGGAAAGAAATATTGCTCTTATAGCCCATTGTTATAACGTCTTGGGTACATGGTGGCCGATGTTTGGTCAATCCACGTATCCTGTTTTTTTGTGGTTGTATGGGTCCATCGGCCAGTGAACCATAAAAACAGCTCCGTTCCATTCACTAACTAGCTGTATACCTGACTTGATGGTAACATAGCACGAGCGGTCATTCAATGCAACGCTAACGGAGGTAACTAGAAAAAGCTATATAAAGAAAACTGCCTATAGCCAAACCGTTGATGTGGGCACCCAGCCATTTCGTTTTGAGTGCTCATGAGCTATGTGCATGAGCTATGCAGGCGACACCCGTCCACTCTACGCACGAGAGAGTATACATGCCCATATTTCGAACAACCAGTCGCAGACAGTAAAGTTACTTACTAGCAGAGCGTGGTGGATTCACGATTGACAACCGGGTCTCCTATAAAACGCTACATAGCCCCTTTCACGGTAGCACAACATGGCGTATGTTAACCCGCCACAAAATATTTTCAAATGTTCACAACGGGAGCACATAGGCTACCGAACAGCTTGCTGTCCACATGGCGTACTAACATCTCCAGTCTGCGCCACTTATTGACAACAGTCGGGGAAGGCGTATGAATCAGCTTGGTGATCACCGGCTTCAGCGAGTACGCAAGGTGTGCCGTGTACCTTGAATGGCTGAACACCATTGGACCAATTCGGTCACTGGCCCTCAGCAACAGGAGGAATGAGTCTCAATAGCCCTGTCGGTACTAGACTCCCAGCCAAACAGACCTACCACATCGGATCCGCCTCCGTTGGTGGATCCCCGAACTGCTGCGCTGCTTCTGTCGCCAGCTGCTACAGAATGCATTGGACATCCTGCATGGATGAACTCCATCTGAAGGACGTATGCTCCAAACCACTACTAGTCACCGACCCACAATGAACTACGAGCTCCGTGCTTCACCCTGCTGTCTTGTGAATTAGGTTCCTTTTGGACGAAAGGCTCCGGGTGAGGCTTCTCAAACTAACCCCGTTCTTCGGCCTAGGCAACCGAATAGTGTCCTGCTCTCACAATGACGGATTCAAACTTACATCAATTGTGAATTTTGCCATGCTCTCTTGTCACAGATCTTTGGCCGAATTATCGGCGGTCAACTTTACTCCCATCCCACATTTTACCACACCAAACCAATTTATCTGATGTCCCTCTCTTTTATCAAACAGCTCTATTTGGTGACCCTCCAATCCGGTTTTCGCGCACATATCAGACACCTCATTGGCTGCTCGTGACGGAGATTGACGGAGACTGTGCTTGAAGAATACGGGTCCGTACTCGCCCCTCGAACACCACTTAAGCTTGCCACCCTTAATTTCCGAACATTTTTTCGAATAGGTCAGCAAGCAGTTCTCGCACGTACTTTGAAGACCTTTGCTACCGTTATCTGTTTTCCTGCTGAAACAGGGCTTCAGGGTTCTGGATCAGTGCTACATCTCCGATCCCCGTCAGCAGCTTCATCCTGTGGGTACAATGTGCGCTTGTCTGAAGATCATACGACTCAAGCCACTGGTCAAGCTGGTTTTGGAATTGTCCTAAGCGCATGCGCAGAGAAGGTATTGCTTCACTGGATTCCCGTTGACAGCCACCTTTGTGCTATCAGACTCGAAGGTACGGTTTGAGCCTCCATAGGTGCCCATCACAAACGCTGTTTGTTTGCTGTTGTGGCATGTTCCCACAGATTGTAGTCCAAACGCAGTTGGGGGTGATTCTTATCATCGGCTCGCTAGCCTTCTACACGTCCTGCGGCGCACTGACATTTCTATACTAGCTGGAGATTCGATCGGTCAAGTAGGCAGACTAAGCGCTGATGAGCATGGCTTAGATGACCCTCACTTTTACGGCACTCGTGGAGCAAACAACGGTGAACGTTTGTTGTAGCCCTGTGCTGATAACAGTCTGTTTCTAGCGTGTACTAATTTTTGGCGTTCTAGTTGTCAGTGCGCCACCGTGCGACCTTTGTCGCCATGTAAATCGTGGACACAGATTGACCACGTGGCCGCTGGCTGTCGGTGGTGTGGCAGTTTACAAGATTTTAGATCAATCTGGGTCACTTGCGTGAATTCAGATCACGCACTGTTATTTACCAAGTTTGTTTTGCGTCCTCGGTAAGAGGCGACCTCTCCCTCAACCACAAATTGCCGTATCTAAAGCACCAGGGCCACAGGCACTTTACGCTTACCAGTGTACGTTTCCCATCTAGTCTAAGTCCCCACTTGCCAGACGACATTGAATTACATTTGGCATGTATGAGACTTGCAATGCATAGTTGCGATACTGCCTCGTGTGATACTACTGTTTGCTCAGCTGTCGGCCAGTTGGTATCTGGGCGATCACCGGGAGTTATCGATGCTCGCCGTAATATTCTATCCAGCAATGAATACAACTCGACCCACAAGGCTACTCGCCCGAAGCTCCGGGAGCAACTACGAGAAGATCGCGAGGCCTATTGGACACAACGTGCTATCAAGATGGATTAGGCCGCTGTTACCAGGACCTCTTGACTGCTTTTCCGTCTCGTCCGAACAACTGGTAACTGGAAGCCAGGTGTGAACTGGGTAATCTGCGAAGCTGATGGCGAGGCTATTCATAACCTGCAACGACGCTTCGAACGCTAGTCTGAGCACTTTCAATAGCAGTTGAATTTGCCACCCGTGACATTGCCTACGCCTACGGACCCTGCCTGTGCTCATTGGTCTGTTGACGTTTCTCCACCGTCGAAATCAGAAGTCCCCCTCTTGATCAGGTCTCTGAAGACGTTGTCCGACAATGTGAAGGACGAAGTCAGTGACAGTCGTGTTGCGCGTTTCTGTTTACATTATCGTCACTTTTTCTTTCTTATCCCTCTGCATTTGTTCCTTCCTTTACACTTCACGATACTTCTTTTTTCTTTGCATTGTGGCCTGTTTGCCACCCCTCGTTGTTCTTACTTCTAAACCACATATATGTGTGTGTGTAGGAAAGACGAACAATGAGTGGTGGGTTTTATTGCAACTTTTATGGTCCACGGTAGCATCCATTGTGAAACAAAATGTTGATGGAAAAATTGCATATCCGTTAGCGGATCGTCAACATGTTTGTCTGCCTATAGCTCGTCCTCGCCGTATTTGTGTGACCAATGGGGTTTAGCGAATGTTCAGTTCGATGTGTCTGTTGAAAGCATTGTGAGTGGAGATCGATTCAAGGACTAGTCGTTCTTGCTTCTTTTTTGCTTATCAGATCACGTTGTGCTCGTGTAAACGTCTTCAGTTACTTACCAGTTTTGTCTACGTAGTCTTGGCCACAGTCTTAGCAGAGAATAGAGTGTATATCACTCCCGTTCATGCGCTTCGACTGGATGTTCGATTTTGTAAAGCTTATTTCAAATGCTTTTTGTCGCCCTGCGGGTGATTTTGACTCCAGACTTCCCCATCATGCGCTTAGTTTACTCCAAGATTCCGTTTATGCAAGGCAAGGTGATGACGTTGTCTCTCATGTGGTTAGAAACAGCAGTCACCCACATGAACACGGCCAAGACTAGCGATAGACAGACAAGCCGACGTGTACTTTTTACACCACTATTTTTGATGATGGATTCTAGTGTGGATTCGGAACGTTTAATATATATATATATATATATATATATATATATATATAGCGTACATTAGTGGCTCATCTTGTGTCGTCAGTGTCCAAACATTTGTCTCCTGTGAATTTCCTTAGAGCCATACTAGGCATCGTCAGCCTTCCGTGGGCTTCCTTTACCAACCGCGTTGAGTTGACTGTGTTGCACATGTGGCGGTCCCAATTGAGATGACAGCAGCAGCAGCAATACATCAGTGGTTCACACTGATGCTTAACTGCTACATAACCATGAGAAAAGCAAATTCCTATGGGAAGGAATCTAACTACTGAAAATAAGTACTTCTATATATTCAAATATTCAGCATCAAGGTGCCCACACTTGTAAACAAACAACCAAACTGTGAGTGAAATAAAGCGCCATCAGCAAGACAGCTTCCTTACGGACTTCACTGCACCGCTTCATTAAGTGCACTCATTTCACAGACAATTCGGCCAAACAATGACAAGATTCACACCGCTGAGCTCGATTAGCCGCCGTCTCACCTAACGTCTCCAGCCACCGACTATGTGGACCGCGAAGTTCCCCAGCTTGAGAGGCGAACTTGACCTACAGTAGTCAACCTCTGCGTGAGCAATTTCATTTCTCTACGCCACGTCATCATCTGTCCACCTTACACCTTTTGCCAGCCGGTCACAGCATTTGTAGAGTGCTTGGTTTGGCAGACGACTGGCTGGCATCCTTAGTGCATGGGCTACTCATCTAAGGTTGTGTACATGTGTGGACTGAACAAAAGAACTTGACTGACAATTAGTATCAAACACCTGCTTCCTAACCTCTTCATTGGTGGCACCCGATGTGAGCGAACGGACGCACACATTGGTGGTCAGATACCTGAAGATGATTCACGTGCTCTCATCATCATCATCATGGNATGTTTGGCAGTGTTAGATTAATACAGTCCTCATTGTCGCCTTATATATGTGACCGTTAAGCCTCGGAGATACCTCTCTGCCACCATACTTGCTCTAGGTTAGCGAATACTGCTCCAGCCTTAGAGATGTGCGACTCTGTTTCATTCCTCAAACTTCCGCCGCGGCTAACACATCTTTCCACTTACAAAAGCCGTTCAGCAGCCTCCATATGTTCATTGTGTAACATCAAATTTACGTGATCAGCAATTTTGCAGAATCAGTTTGCACTTTGAGGCCGCGGAGAGCGTTGCAAAATATTGAGCAGAGTTCGAATCAGCATCTAGCTTTTTTTGTGCTGTTTGAAACATCAAACAGCGACAGCTTGTGGTCAGCTTAATCAAGATCAGTCATTCTTTCACCAGGTAGGAGGTTTACGTCGGCATCCTGTTACTGCCGAAGACAGTCCTCTATGATAACGGGTAATTTGGCCGTATTAAACTGCAAACGGTTTTGCACCGATCGTCGGCAGAAGAAATCTAGCTCTCTTTGAATGTCTTCTGCATTTCTGGGTTTGCGTGAGGCGGAGCTGAGCCTTGTCTTTGGTGTACATAACGACGAGGGAGGCACTCGCTGCGAGAAGTTCACTGACGTAAACCGTGAGTAGCAACAAGCCTAGTGTGGAGGCTTGTGACACCGCCGTGCACCCCTGGAAGGCTTATATTCCCTGCTATTAAATGGCTGCGTAAGTACAACAGGATGGGTTTGTTTAAGCCAGGTGCATATTGAAATCAATTTAGTCAGTAATCTTCCTTAAGTTCACGAATGTGACATTCGGTGAACAACGTTCTTCGTCAGTTTTCTTCCGTGAGTCAACTGCAACGAACAGATCAGCTACGCTCGACTACCCACTTCTGAACCCGTGTTGCTCCGATGCCCGGCGCGACTTCGTATTTAGAGAATCCTTCATAAAATCGCTCGTTATGCTCTATATGGTTTGAACCCCCTCATAGCAAAACAATCTGTCCCAGTTTACTGGCTTTTTCTTGTCTCTACCTTCGTAGATAGTACTGACAACGTTAGGTTTCCAAGATGGAAGCGTAACTGAAGTGTTGCTAGTAATATATCATTGTTCGAGAAAACAGGCAAGCGATTCTGCCAGCTCCTCCGCACATTTTTTGTCATAAATGTATTTACTTTGTCCCTTGTTCAGACGTAAAACAATAACTAATCTAGGTGCTTCCAATGTTCGGAACTACTCTTCGGTAGTAGGCGCTGTGCTGGCATACGCGATGTACATGTCCACTGTATGTGGACAACGTGATGACGTCGACGACGAGTCACTGAGTAGGATCAGTGACACATAAACAGTATTCGCCTATACTGTTCAACTCTGTGGCTCCTCATACTTAGCACAATCCCATTTGCAGCTCGGGTGATTTTTTTGCAAGATGTGGGTGTTGTTAATGTATGCTTGAATTTGAACGTACGATATATGTGTACTGAGCGTCGTTCTCCCGTCTCCTTTTTATTCTAGAACCAATTTTTGTTTTCTTTTCCTGTTGGCTGTATGATCATAAGGCATCAGAGCCATCGATGATGTTGGTGTTATGGACAGGCCAGCCTAGTGAATGTATGTCGGTTTGTTTGTGAGACAGTCAGACAGACGCACACTTTTTGCGCTGTCTTCAAGAGAGAACTGACTGGGAAGGAAATTCTTAAACATCTGTTTAGATATTTTTATCTTACTTTCGGAAGGTGTGGGGCTCCTTGTCTACACTCTTTTCACCGCTGGTTGGATGCATTTTGTGTCCACTTTTGGTGTATATTGCGTAACTGTTGTAATGCCTTTATGTAACATCATTCAGCTGTGGACTACATGACTTCTGTCCTCTTATTCGTGTTTCTTGATGCTCATTCAAACATTTTGTTCAGAGACTAACCTAATTCGGATGGCACATACGTAACGCTCCATTTGCTGAGAGTGCTCACCATATCTGTCTTTGGCCACCAGTTTCTCCGGAACATAAACAACGTACCTCTCGCATTTTTCACCTCNTCGACGACGAGTCACTGAGTAGGATCAGTGACACATAAACAGTATTCGCCTATACTGTTCAACTCTGTGGCTCCTCATACTTAGCACAATCCCATTTGCAGCTCGGGTGATTTTTTTGCAAGATGTGGGTGTTGTTAATGTATGCTTGAATTTGAACGTACGATATATGTGTACTGAGCGTCGTTCTCCCGTCTCCTTTTTATTCTAGAACCAATTTTTGTTTTCTTTTCCTGTTGGCTGTATGATCATAAGGCATCAGAGCCATCGATGATGTTGGTGTTATGGACAGGCCAGCCTAGTGAATGTATGTCGGTTTGTTTGTGAGACAGTCAGACAGACGCACACTTTTTGCGCTGTCTTCGAGAGAGAACTGATTGGGTAGGAAATTCTTAAACATCTGTTTAGATATTTTTATCTTACTTTCGGAAGGTGTGGGGCTACTTGTCTACACTCTTTCCACCGCTGATTCAATGTGAGTAGATTGAATGGAGTAGAAATTCCTATCACTACGGCTTTGGCGGCATTTGCTCATGTAGGACATTTCTGATGACAGATAGGTAGCTGGAGCATAAAGTTTGCGTATACAGGGAGACTTTCAGGGCTGTGGCGCTTTACGGCTGCGAAAGTTGGCCGCTCAGAGTAAGTGTGAAATGTCTCCAGGTGTGTGATCATCGATGTCTGCGTTCTATCATTTGCATTGATTAGCGCCGGTAGATAGGCAGAAATGAGGTTAGAAATCCTGTGTGCGTTAGGGTATCAACCAAGTTCACTTGTTTGTACAGACTTGGGTGGCTTGACCACTTACAAAGGATGCTAGCTAGTCGTCTGTCACAACAAACTCTTTTTGTCAATGCTGTAGCCTTCCGGCGTGAAGTGTGGGGCGGTCAGGTGATGACATGGCTTAGAGAACTGAAGGCATTCACTCGTAGGGTAACCAATGCAGATTGAGCTCGCCTTCAGCATTTGGACCATCGCGACCCACAGATCCGTTTGTTTGAGACCGCGCGAGATGGTGGCTAATCTATCTCACTGTCGTAAATACCGCCGTTGTCTGGCCGAATTGTTTGCAGCGAAAGCCGTAAATAAGCTGTCGTGCTGATGACGTACCTCTTTAATTTGTGACTCGATTGACTTCCATCAATATGTAGGCGTCTTGATTTTGCATGTTTGAATACAGACAGTGTTGTGTTTAACAGACAGGTCTTTTCCCTTACTTTCTTCTCTTGCCCTGACGAAGACGAGCTATTTTCTCATAGTTGTGACAGTTGAGCCTAAGCGCGAACCACTGTATTATTGCTGTCTATGATTATGTTGACCACGATGTTGGGAGTGTTGAATATAGTTCACGCATCGTGGGTGCGGGTGAATTGTTGACCACTGACCATAGTGGTTTTCTTCCTTAGACTTTTAGATGGTCTCATCTTGTGAATATCAGCCCACCGCCTATCATACCATGTCTTGTTTGTGTGTGGTCAAGCGGGTCGGATGGGGCAGCATGTTGTCTGCATTTGGCTTGGATCCTGGACGTGAAGTTCGCTTCAGTAGGGCGTTTCTGGCTTTTTGAGTGAGACCCAGAGGACAGTAACTACATTTGGTTGTGGACGTTTACAAATACGGCAAGAAATTTTCAGTGGTGTTCTTGTGTTCGCCTATTTAGTGTTTTTCTTCATTCATCTATTTTTTTGTTCAC
>QNGE01002671.1:0-17806 GCA_008508345.1 Paragonimus westermani
CTTGAATACCAACAGGACCAATAATCTATCTCAGCAGAAATCCCTTAGGAGTAACATTACGGATCGTTTCCGTCAGATATTTCGTTCCGCGTAGTGGGATTTCTGAACTAACGTACCTTCACGAAATACTGTGAATCATTTCATTTTGGTTTTACCTCATTTTCGCTCCGCGTCCATGCTCGAGTAATTTGACAGTGTTTAGGTCCACTACAATATCTACCAGTGCTTTAGTAGACTGGATACATGGACCGAAGATAGCCTTAAGCGAAGCGTAGAATTCTTCGTGTTACCGACGGTCTGCGAAACCCTGCATGCGCTCGCCCTGCTTCCTCCACCAATTGTCTCTAATTCCGCGAGCACGCTCGGTCAGTTATAATAATAACAATAATAATAATAGTATATTTCTCAACACATCTGTAAGAAACACGCTCAGATAAGCGTGCTCAGTAAAATAAGTTGTCAATCCTATGTTCAAAACCCCGTTCAACACAGATGGACCCTACACTTCAAATGCCCACTTAAACGCAACCGGCGATGCCTTCGTCGACAACGAGCAGGCGGGCATGACCAATTCACCTCAGCCTTACCCTTCTTTAGCGAGACATCTTTTAAACCTCCCCTACTAACTCCGTCCCCTATTGTTCCACTACCCAACCATGCCTTACTCGCACTTTTCCAACACTTTCTGTTATGGGCTTAAACGCAGGTGACACCCAACCATTCTCTAATGAGCTCATTACAAGGACATCATACCAAGCATTTTCACCAGAGTCCTTGAATCACAAAGCTATTTGTGTTTTAAACATTTTTAGAAGTGTGAAAATGATGCCGAACAAAAAAATGCAAAAGGTCTATTGATTTTCAGTGCACGTTCGCTAATTAATAAGATGCGTATCTTTAGATCCTTTATCTTCTTATATACTCCCTATATTAATCTAGTCACTGAAGCTTGGTGTACCCCTGAGACTCCAGACACACAACTAAACCTTATAGGCTATCACATGTTCCGCAGAAATCGTGGTGTAGGACGAGGTGGAGGATGGTTAATCTATCTAAGGGAGCAATATTCTGCAACCATGCTCGATGAGCCATATCTTGGTATGATAGATGATTCATTGTGGCTGTTAGTGTCGACTGGACCCAGTGAGTTACTCTTAGGATGAGTCTACCGATCACCTAACGCTACTCAGGACGACTTGACGAACCTCATTAATGGACTGAACTATATATCAAACACACCGCCACAGTAAAAAATAATTGGCGGAGAATTCAACATGACCAATAACTTTTGGATCACTTTCACTGCCCCTGCAAGTCAAGCTGAGTTCTTGCAGGTGTCCATGTAAACGGATGGCGCCAAAATGACTCAGTGCCAACTAAACAACACCAGGGTTTAGGTATAAACTTCAACACAGGCATTTCTTCTGCCACTGTGTCCGTCTTGGAACAACTTCCAGGAAGTGATCATAACATAGTCAACTTCATGTTCGACCGTCATACACTACCGTCAAACTAAATTCGTCAACTGGAACGTGTTCACTACACTGTTGGGATCTCTGGAATGGAACACATTTTTTATTACCTCCGATCCTAGTATTGCAACCGAGGCATTTAACGAACACTTCGGGTCTTACATGAACACCTTAGCCCCACAAAAGTCAAAACACCGTAATGTCCACGGTAATGGCATAATTCTCACTCCAAAGGAGCGAGGCGAGCTCAAAAGTCTTAAATCACGGTACCGGGAAACATGCGACTTCCCTCTTATCACGCAAATGCATAAAGTATTCAATGCAATTGAATAGAGAATCAGAATGCTCCACATGAGTGAATAAGAACGTGCGCTTAACAGCACAGATAAGAGCTCGCAGTTGATGCAGTTGATAGGACGCAGGAATAATGGTTCACTCGATTCCCTGGGACATCGTATCGATCAAACATTCATCACACCCCTGAGGTTAAGTCCATGTCGACTTATCCGATTTTTACTGCAGTGACCCAACTGCGACGATTCTTTTGCATACTCAACTATCTTCGGCGTCTCGCCTCCTATTGCGAGAGCACTTCAAAAACTGTGATCATCCTAGCTGGCTCAAAATGCAGTTCCTTCGAACTCCCACCTGAGGGCGGTGGTAGATTGGGTGATGTCGTCCAAGTATCTTATTTCACGTAGGGAGTACCGATTAATTTTGAAGTGGAAGACAAATGGCTTGTGGTTGGCTTGTACAGCATAGTGTCAGCCTTTTAGCAGGTGACAAGAGTAGCGGATCATCAAATAAATAGCCAGCAGTCCACGCACGAAGGTGCTGTACTTTATCTGTGCTAGTTGTAGCTTTTGAGATAAAATGGCCAAGGTTTGCTCTAAATCGTTTAGGAATTGTTCTAAGACTGCAGCAATGGCAACGTTTGATAAATTCGTTGTGAGAAGGAAACGGAAGTTTGAATCAGGAATAATGAAGTACAGTTCAGTGGCGTGAAATAAGGCTCCGTCTTCCGCCAAGAAAGGTACCTCGTCTTCAGGTGGGAGTTCGAAGGAACTGCATTTTGAGCCAGCTAGGATGATCACAGTTTTGAAATGCTCGCGCAATAGGGGGCGAGACGCCAAAGATAGTTGAGTATGCCAAAGAATCGTCGCAGTTGTGTCACTGCAGTAAAAATCGGATAAGTCGACGTGGACTCAACCTCAGAGGTGTGATGAATGTTTGATCGATACGATGTCCCAGGGAATCCAGTGAACTACCTTAAAAGCCACACTCATCGATGTTTGATTTAATATCGTGTTGGGCGAAACGAACAAGAACAGCACGGGGATGAGACAGGTGTTCGTCTTATGGGTGGCTAACGATGAAGACATCGTCAGTTTAGACGTACGCTAGAGGGAGTCCACGAAACACTTTGTCCATGGATCGCTGAAACGTTCGAGTCGCATTACGAAGCCTGAAGGACATTCTCGTGAACCCGAAAAGTCCAAAAGGTGTCGGGATGACTGTCTTTCGGAGTATCCTCTTCGGCAGCTCTGACTAGATCCGATTTAGAGGAAATACTGACGCCGGCAAGTCTTAAGGAAAAACCATGGATATGTTGTATGGGGTACCTGTCCGACATCGCACTGTTGAAAGCACGGTACTCACCGCAAGGTCGCGAATCGAGCGGAGATTTTTGGGGTGCCATGCAACGATGTTACCCATGGGCTGTCTGAGGGTCGTATTGTGTCCAACTGAAACATGTTTGTACTCAGCCCTAGCTGTTTTGAACATTTCACGATTTAAACGGCGTGGATGAAAGAAAACCGGAGGACCGCGCGTTGGAGTATGATGGTTCACGCCGTGCCTATCCGTCTCCGATTGTGAACAAGGCCGAGTTAACGGAGGAGGAACGTTCAGCAGTGCTGTGATGGATGCTGCTGGTGGGAGAGCAGACCGGATGCCGACTGACAAGGTCGTCGACTGGACGTCGTTTACTGTGCAGGTGGTAGTGTTATCAATTAGCTCACGTCTGTTAACATCAACAAAAAAGTTAAAATGTGACGGAAGGTCGGCACCAATGGAAGCCGTCTGAACATTGACAAGCAGAAATATCCATTTCACCGGAGACCGAGGTCGATAGTGGTCGAGCGTTCCTCCAAGGTTTTGATGCGACTTTGATTCGCAGCCTATAAAGTGTACTGTCCAGGCCGAAACCGATCATTGGTCTACGGGGTTCTGATATCGGTGAGGAACCTAGAGACGGTCGATCGATATAAAGGAGGCAACCAGAACCTGCTGAGCCAACAACAGTCGTCTCCGTTACCGGTTGGCCTGCTGGTTTGACGGCGATGCATGGCGAGTTCGGAATAATAATAATGATACTAATAATGGTATATTTCTCGATGCAATTGTTAGAAGCACGCTCAGGAGAGCGCGATCAACGTACAGATTTTAAGCATATACACATTTGAACACCAAATTTGAAAATTGTACAACGAGTCAGCTATGTGAATAGAGCAACGAAACAGAGAAAAGCCAACATTATATGAAGGGAAGATTCAATTTTGAAAGAAAACTTCGAGCTACATAGTTATGAGACTACATTACTTGGGGTCTGCACAATTCGATAAAATACTTGATTTGTTACATCAATCGGGACTCCACAAGGTGATCACTGGCCTAATGCTCAAGGTCGTGCCAAAAAAGTGTGGTTAAAGGATGGAGTGGGTGTATTGGCGAAGAATGTGATTATTATTCCATGTAGATGGTCCCGGAAAAATGTGCAGAAAATGTTTTGATGATGCGGGTGAGGTGGGGACGCGTATACTTTCGCGGGGAACGCATGGACCTCTCGACCGGACGTCATTCTTCGCTAAAGTTCTTAAGAATTTCGAGGAGCTCGCGATATGCTCTACCATTGCGGAATTTTAAGTGTCCGGGCGGGGTAGAATGTTTTTTCCGCGCGGGACATATCAGTGAAACCAGGAATGGAGAGCGGACCCATGCAATAAACGGGAGAACGTGAAACTGCTTATGTGAGCTATGACGAACAATGGAACATATGATATTCTGACATTGCCTTCTATGTGACGTTAATAGCATGGTGTTAATTGATGAAATATATACCACATGCGAAAGGAGAGCGATTATCAGCTATTTCTAGTATACGATTATTGCCGAATCTAGATGTCAATTATCTTTGTACAGACGGTATATAGAACGAGGCGAATGTTTGACAATACTGAGAGGTTGCCGGGTGAACTATTAGGGGGAGGAAAAGGAAGAGTTGCGACGCAAGGTTATTATGCATTCACGAGACGAACAGGTTAAGTTTTTTGAACGTTTTTAGCATGTCCAGTTTTTTCATGGTGGTTTACAACACAGACACACAAGCTATCAAGAAGTATGGGGTAAGGGTGTACCAGAATGATTGGGTTGTTATTAACGGACATGTATATTGACACATGTACGTGTTGACTATAGACATGTTTTCTTGTTCGCTGGCAAGTCTAAAAGTGAAACATCTATCCTGAAAGCGGTAGTCTTGATCGGTTCGAGGGGTGTGTGACTTAACATCACGCAAAACGGGGGTTTTTTCGTCAGATGTCGTTGGGTCCGTTTTCAAAGATAACGTCTTCAGACAAGTGGAGCTTGAAAATGGACATGACGTTCGTCATTGTTAGCAAAGTTTCTAAGTTTCGTTTGAATTGGTGTATATTCCTACTGGATCTAATTGCATACGGAAGTTTGTTCCAAATGTAGAAATATTTTACTAGGAAAAAATTTGAACGCAGGTTTTTCGGGATTAAAGAGCTGCCAAGGTTAAGTCCTTGTTTCTGAGGTTATACTCCGGCCTGTGTTGTAAGCTACTCGCGATGCTGACGGTAAATTTACTGCCATAGACCAGATTATACATGAGTGAAAGGTTAATTTTGAGTTGCCGTAACCAGAGAGGATCGAGCGCAAGCGTCAGGCAGCGTTCTCTGTAGTTCAGAGAAGATGGATAACCCAATGAGCTTTTGGTGAATGCACGCTGGATGCTTTCCAGAGTCAGCCTATCAGACTTGCGCAGGTGGCCATATATGACCGTGCAGTACACAAAGTGGGGTCGTACACATGGTTTATAAAGGCGTAATCATACATCAGGCAGGAAGAATGAGTGTTTAATGTAACCTAACGTCCTTCTGGTTTTAGCGACTAGGAACGATATATGTTCTGCGAAATGAATTAGTTTGAGTGGCGTAACCCCAGGTCACGTACTGATTTGGCGGTTGATATGCTGTGACCGTCCAGCTTTATAACGCCACCTGGTACGTGACAACCATGCACAACGATAGTGGCTTTATTGGCTGAAAATTTGATTAGCCAAGTTTGACACCAAATCTCTAATGACATGAGGTCCTTCCGTATATTTTCTAAACATGGATTTAGATTGCCAAGAGGGAAGCTGTAAACAAGCTTAATATCATCAGCGAATAGGAATAGTTTGCCATGTTTGATAAATTGACATAGATCGTTTATATATATGAGGAAGAGTAACGGTCCCAGAACACTTCCTTTTATCACCCCACTAGTAACTAGTCTGAGCGTTGAGCTATTGTCTCCTATTTTCACTGTTTGTGTGCGGTCTGTAAGGTACGAAGAAAACCAGCTAAGCTATGGATCACGTGTACCAAAGGATGCTATTTTGAGCCGAAGACGCTTATGAAGCACACGATTGAAAGCCTTCGCCATGTCCAACAGTATAATGCTAATCGCCTCACCGGCGTCAGTAGATTCTGTCACATGGTTAATAAATTCTAGCTGACATGTCATGCAAAAACGCTTGTTGAGAAGCCCGTGCTGGAAGTGATTTATGAGGTTTCGTGTTAACGGAAATTTGACCATACGACATTTTATTATCCTTTCCAACACCCTAGAACAAATTGAAGTATGGTTAATGGGACGCTAATTGCCGACTTCATGTCGCGAGCCACTTTTATAGCGGGGTTTAGTTGTAGAGTTTTTCCACGGAAGAGGGAAGAAACCTGATGTTAGAGAA
Organism: Paragonimus westermani; assembly: GCA_008508345.1. Taxonomy (NCBI): domain Eukaryota; kingdom Metazoa; phylum Platyhelminthes; class Trematoda; order Plagiorchiida; family Troglotrematidae; genus Paragonimus; species Paragonimus westermani. Next base: position 6,508 of record QNGE01002671.1, read on the forward strand.
AGTGTGTAAATGTTAAGCAGAAGTAGAGGGATGTCTTCCCTTCCGTATTTTAGAGCAACAGGGTGAACGCCATCAGAACCAGGTAGGTCAGAAGATTTGATAATAGCTAACTGAGAGCGTATGAGCCCTGCATCAACAGGGATATGGCTTAGGGACGTACTTGTACTTACAGGAGGAGGTGGAGGCAGTATGTGTCCTTCAATGTTAAAGGAAGCAGCAAAATATAAATCAAAAACGTCACAGATTGTTACAGGATCATCTACAGTGGTTTTGTCCTGCAGTGTTACTAGTGAGATGGCAGGGCATCTCCCATTATTCCTGCGTTTTGCCAACTGCATCAACTGCGAGCTCTTATCTGTGCTGTTAAGCGCACGTTCTTATTCACTCATGTGGAGCATTCTGATTCTCTATTCAATTGCATTGAATACTTTATGCATTTGCGTGATAAGAGGGAAGTCGCATGTTTCCCGGTACCGTGATTTAAGACTTTTGAGCTCGCCTCGCTCCTTTGGAGTGAGAATTATGCCATTACCGTGGACATTACGGTGTTTTGACTTTTGTGGGGCTAAGGTGTTCATGTAAGACCCGAAGTGTTCGTTAAATGCCTCGGTTGCAATACTAGGATCGGAGGTAATAAAAAATGTGTTCCATTCCAGAGATCCCAACAGTGTAGTGAACACGTTCCAGTTGACGAATTTAGTTTGACGGTAGTGTATGACGGTCGAACATGAAGTTGACTATGTTATGATCACTTCCTGGAAGTTGTTCCAAGACGGACACAGTGACAGAAGAGATGCCTGTGGTTGGCTGTTTCCTCGGCTGTTTCTCGCAAGGGGAATTCAGCGCATAACTTGTAGGGGTAAGCTCAAAATGGATGCAGTCCCATCTGATACTTGTTAGATGTAGTTAGATTTATCTGCCCGCCCACCAAATGGGGCGAAAGACTCCGCAGCCCCTCTTCAACTTCTGTCGCAACCGCAAATGTGTTTGCACGAAGCCTGAGTGACTCATCTTCTATCTTGGCGGTCATATCCAGCCCCTGTAAAAGTTATCGTTCAGTGAGTACCCATAAAACTTTGCCGCACATTCAAGGACAACTCGAACTTGCCCGGAGTTTTAGAGCTCACCACGGAGTGATGTGACAAGTACCACCATCTGAGGCGACTTGTCTCAAGCTGGTGCTCAAGAACCTGTTCTACGTGACCTTTGTCAACCTGATTTCTAACAACCAATTTTTACTGCGATCACAGATTTTCGTCGTGTAAAAATCTCTTGCACAGATATGACAACCTTCATGACCCTAATGTACAACTGTTGCCCCAAAATACCGTCTTGTTCCGCCATCAAGAAGGAAATTTGTAGTGCTCATTGACCAGTCACACTGAATCACACGTGATCGAAAAGACTGCGAGATCTTCCTGTAAACTGGAATGGCTCAGAGGTCATGGTATCGCCGAACTGTTTGTTGTACAACCTACTGATCATACATGTCAGGCTGGTCTCGTCAATACGAGTGCGATTCATCGGGACAACCCCTCGCGGCTTTCTTCGAAAGAGGTCGTTAAGAACCCAACCAAGTGACAGTTTGATTGTGTAGAGCAGCTTACGCTTCTCAAGTCTTTGGAACATGACCACTCGCGCCGCGGACACGTCACAGCTGATAAGACTGGTCATTGCTGCATCGTGAACCTCAACGAACGGAAGATCCCTCAGGTGCGGGCATCTTTTGGTCTCCTCTTTTATCGGCGTGACAGATAGCAGAAGTTGATCGGTCACTGAATAAGTATCAGGTACGTCGACTGTCTCTCACCCATCCAAGTAAACAATCCTCAGGCAAACATTCTTGCAGCGGCTAGTGAATAACCCATCAGCAGTTGTGATTGAAGGGGAAAAACAAACGCCTGGGATGCCAGTACGCTGGATTAGGTCCCCTTGCATCAGAGTGGTATCCGAGCCAAAGCTTGAGAAGGTATAGGTCGCCATCGAACTATGTGTCGCACCAATTTTCAGCAATGCCACTGCAACATGCAAGCCGGCCGTTTTCACTCTGACTTTCGGTTGCAATTGTAGGCCAACGTTGAGGCAATGCGGATGCTACGGGGAACACCGTTCTTTCGAATTAGGAGCACCAACCGCGGTCCTGTAAAGGGACACGACATGAGCAAACATGAGCCGAAGACCCAGTAAGTTATACACACGACTTACATAAACGGGAACTAAAACGACGCCTACAACACAGCAGCACGTTGCGTTACACAGTTCAAACTCAATCCGTGCGCAATTCCTGAGAAAGCGCGAAATGAACTTCGTCAGTTAGTCAAGGGACGGTTCTTGTGCCACACCGAAAATATGGTTTGCAGCTTCCGCTCACCTATATCATAGGTGAAAGGTTGGAGCTGTTATGGTGCGTTCTAGTTTTGTCGCGGATTAAATTTCGCCATAAAGCATATTTGTGTAAGTACGGTACAGCAGTTCTGCAAAATAGTGGTGCATAACAACCGTGGTTGTGGACGTGAGATATTGAGGCCAGGCTACTCAACAAACCAGTCAGAAGCGATCCCCAAATCGGAATTTTGGAGATGGTGGGCGTTGAAATTCCTAATTTCCGCTTTCCTGGGCAACTGCAGCGGATTCTTGGGAAATTTGACACATTTACCCAAATTTATATGCCCATCCTTCATAGTCCGGTCACCCTGGTACGTTTCTACATTATACTTAAACATGGGCAGGTGTCAGTGATTGTTGCTCACTATACATAGGCTACTGACTCTAAAATGCTTTTGGGAAATTTCTCTTGTCTGCATACTACATGATCGTAGTGACATCTCGCTTTGCTCGATGCGTTTTTTCTCTTACCTTGAACCCTTCTGATGCACCAGTGGAAAACTTTTGCTTATTGTAAAACACAGATTTCAGTCGATCCGTCAGCTACACAGATCAAATGGACATCAAACTTCGGTGGCACGCTCATCCAAGAATAGCCCGAAGTCAACGGTTTGTGCGCTGCCAACGTCACATATTTTATTAACTAAAACAAAGATGTTGATATCACGTACGAATAGTTACCGAAAAATTACATACATATGATCATTTTACGTTTCCCGATATATTACTTAATATCACGGTTCGTTCTTGCTTCTACCAGTGCCCATCATGCGAAAAACTATTTCGCAACTTATGGGCATTCAAGCGCCCAATTTATTGGACGGCTCGTGGAAAATCGCAACGTTTGGTCATTTTCCGAACCACCAGCGAAGTCCCGTCCAGATACCAGTTCATGTTTTCTTAGGATTCTGAGATCTTTCTTCATTCCGACAAACTCATCCTCACATTTGACAATTGTGTGGTTCACCTTGACGGTGCTTCAAGATCAAAACGGGATGAGAACGGCCATTTGGGCGAGATGTTATTTTTTAAGTTTTTCGTCAAATATTATAATGCACGTTTCAAGAAAAATATATGGATTTCGTAAGGCGTAATATTAGTTTGAACAAAGCCGTTAGAATGCAAAAACCGGTGGGTGGAGGCATTTCGTGCTGACTCTTCAGTGCTTAATTTACAGTAACATAGAGATGTTTATATATATATATGTGTGTTCCACTTCCGTTCCCCTTCCTTGAATTTTTCATTGATACGGGCGCAGAGGTTAACGTTATCTCACCAAAATTTGGCAAGCACTGCCTTCAACGAAAATCGTGCTCGCCACAGGCAGCTAATCGTTCAACGATTCCAACATGCGGCGAGATGCCATTTATTCTGGACCTCTGTTTTAAACTCCGGTTCCCTTGGCGATTTACGGTGCCAAATTTACATTATCCGATCATCGTGGCTGATTTTTGTCATTCATCGGACTCATGGTGGGCGTCGGCGGCTGGAATTCGATCGACATTAAAACTACCCTGTGCGTACATGACAAGGCCCACGGGCTCAAGCTCTTCATATGGTGACTAGCGTCCGTGTGGTGATTACCGCTCCTTGGACGACGTCGCCGACCGAGAATGGTGTTCCATCCCTCACGGTCACGATTCCTAAATTGGGTCGAATGGGAAGACTATCTTTCTCAAGCTAAAAATCCCCGTGGGCCCGAAGGACGTCCCAGAAACCAACACTACCACTCAGTTCGACCCTATAAATCCGTCCGCATGCCATGTAGCCTACGGAATGCCGCATAGACCTTCCAGACATTTCCCAGCCAAGTACCTCGTGGTCTTGATTTTCTGTGAGTTTACAATGACAACGTCTCGGTCGCAAATGAAGACACTCAACAGCACGAAACACATTTTCGGAAGCTGTTCGAACGTTTTACCCAATACCGCTATACATTGTGGGGTGTTTCGTCGTAGTTATTTCCATGGATTTTCTCGGACTTCAAATCGGCAGCAGCCAGATATAAACTTTGCAGGAGAGAATTGGTGCTGTGGAGGACTAACCACAGCCACAGTCCCTAAAAATTCACCTACACTTCCTGGGCACTGTTATTCAGTATTTTCGGTTTATTCTAAAATGTTCAGATCTTGAAAAAAAGCAAACAGTATCACGTAAGATGTCTTGCGAAATGACATTTCTTTCGCATCTTATCAGTTATTTTCGCGAAATTAACATACAGTTTATATGGTGGGAAGCAAGCAGCTAGGCGGAATCAATCTAGTCATGTCTGAGTCAGTCAGTCAAGTGACAAAAGCGGAAGCAGCAAGATGCAACTGAGGCGTACTCATGCATAAGAAACATGATTTTGTCGCAACACGACAGAATCTTTGTCGGTCAAAATGGTACTGAGAGTTTGGAAATAATGAGGTGTGTTGCTCCTTTCGCCCAATGCAGTATTTTGTACACGTTTGGTTGTGTCTGTGGATGCAGATGCGTCGGCAGAACTAAGAGGCACATCGGCACACGTATTAACTAACAAATACCGAAAAAGCTTTCGAATTCGGGGATCGGTTGTGCCCCCAGTGTTCTTATAAAACACCCTCTACAGACCGGGTACTCAGTGGACCCAAGGGTCGCCTTCAGAATGTTTTTTAGACCCAGACTAAGGCAGGCTTTAAATATTGCTCAAGCTATCTCAATACACCCACTGAATCTCACTTCATGCGCCAAAAAACCCTTTGTGACTAGCCTTCTGCCACGCTGGTAAGAATACAAGTAGTACTCTTTGTTTTCATTCTACTTTTGCTTGTTTTCTAAACCCAAATCTTAAGACCGATGTATTTTTCCATACAGTTTAACGGCTTTTGGACCATCCTTGTCTTTTTCTAATCCATATTGCGTCATCTTTTTAATCAGTATGAATTGACGTTTAACTTAGTTTAACTTAGTTCAACTCTCGCCTGTTTTCTAGAGATTTTCCAACCATATATAACCATTTTCATTCAATACTTATGGATTTTTTACCATCTCGTTCATTTTTGACCCCTAGTACCCTACTGACCGACAAAGACTCTGTCGTGTTGCGACAAAATCATGTTTCTTATGCATGAGTACGCCTCAGTTGCATCTTGCTGCTTCCGCTTTTGTCACTTGACTGACTGACTCAGACATGACTAGATTGATTCCGCCTAGCTGCTTGCTTCCAACCATATAAACTGTATGTTAATTTCGCGAAAATAACTGATAAGATGCGAAAGAAATGTCATTTTGCAGAACATCTTACGTGACATTGTTGGCTTTGTCTCAATTTTTCGATAGGAAACAGTGTTCAGAGCTGTTAAAACTCCTCATGGACGTTTAGACACTGAAATCAAGCACTCCGTTTTGTCTTCTAAAGTTCACACTGTCCCGAACAACCACACTAAAGCATTAAGGTATATACGAGGGCTCGCTGTGAATTTTCAAGACCTACGCATCCAAGTTGGGTTTCGGTGCTGATTTACAACGGAACGTAAAACGGTTAAATCCAATCTTTGTTCCTTTTCTGTCGAAAACCCTAACCGGTGCCAACGCGATACGATACCTTTGGTTGTGTTACTGACCGTTTGTTTTGCCATTAAACACTTTCCACATCTTCTGGAGTATCACGACTTCACTGTTCACAAACTATTTCTGTTTGCTTTCCGCTCATCTCCAGATAGGCACCCCCTTAGAAAAACAACACACCTGAATTTCATTTCTCAGTTCACCACTGACATCCGTTTTATAGATGTCTCCAGCAATTTCTTTGCCGACGCCTGGTCTCTTCCGGATGTCAGCCAATTATTCACAAGATTCATCGACCTTCTCCCTCTTGCAACTTTCCAGGTTAGTGACCCAGAATTCCGTTAACTTTGTGCCAACTCCTTTATAAAGCTACGTGATATTCCCTTGGCTAAACTAAGTGCGACGGGTCAACTGGTTTACTTGGACCTCTCGTTCCTTTCGCACACCGGCTTGATTTTTCTATCCGTCTCCATTATCTACCACATACACATGTGAGCGCCTCACAGAATCTAGCCATTGAGCGTTACATTTGGCCAGGCATTCGCAAGGATATTGGTAACCTTGTCACAGTGTTCGGAGTTCCCGCATAGTAAAGTCAATCGGCATACTGTCACCATCCCAAGGACTCCCGCTTTACCTGGCGGATGCTTCCACCCATCCACCTTGATACCACTGGTCCTCATCCTCCTTTCAACTGCTGCGCACATCTTTCAACCTGCGTGAACCGACTCACAAGATAGCCCACTGCCGTTCCTTCGAACGACGCGCCAATGAAACCCAATACATACAGTTTTCTTGATTCGCGGACTTCGAATTTTGGATTTCCGACCACCATCATTACCGACTGCGGACCTCAGTTTAATTCAGCCGTTTTTCCGTGATTTGAATCGTGATCTTCGATGCAAACATATACCGACCACTGCGTATCATCCCCCATCAAACGGCATGGTCGAAAGGGTCTACCGTCAACTGAAATCATCCCTGATGACAACATCGGTGGATGACAAATGGCCTGAACCCTCACCTCCAATTCTTCTTGGATCGCAAACCACTGCTAGGGAGAACATTGGACGCACCCCAGCAGAACTCTCTTTTGGGTGTACATTACTCAGTCCTGGAGAACTCTTTACTTCCCTGGTACTTCTGAGTCCCTATGGGACTTACGTCACGCGTCTGAAGAATCACATGCTATATATCCAACCTCCACCTTCATGAAACAACTTTGCTCCAAGCACAAACTCACTGTAATCTGTGCATTCGCATTTTTGGTTTCATTCACGCTGGCCAGCCCCAAACACCTCTGCAGCCACAGCACGATAGCGCTTTTGGAGCGTTTTATCGCAGACATATTTTGACACTGACAAAATTGAACATATCACTCGGTGAGCACTGGTAGATTGAAGGATGCTTACGTCGACTGGTATTCAACGTTCCCGTCTCGTTCGTCAAACATTAAAGGTGGCGTACTTTAGGTCCGTCCATCGACTCACGAAACACTGCTCAGTCTACCCAGCCCATCTTTGACATCAGTGACCATGCCCTTGCTTCTGCCTCCCAACCCAAGTCATTTGCATCATCCCATTCTAGCCGAACTGTTAGATGACCCACAATCTATAACGATAATCATTATTAAATTACCTTTCGGTTTCTTAATTACTGAGCATTTCCTCTTAAACGATGCCTCAAGGGGGAGTTATGTAGAGTCTGTTAAATATTTGCTGCCTTGTTAGGCAGTATTCTTCATATCTGTTGCTTTCTTTGCTTAAATTAACTACTTTTCTACTGTTCTAATCAATACGCACTTCATCCTCGCGCGTTTCGCTTGCTACTTTTACGCGGTCGTGGTTATCACGGGCTAACTGTGGCGACATCTTTCTGGCTCACATGCAGGAAACAAGTTCGTGGGAATTTCACTGTCATTGAAAGGGGCAAACTTTTCGCAAATTACAGCAGGCTTGGTGTGGTAGAATCCATCGTGGATGGTCAGCGTGAACTGATGTATTTGCCTTGTAGCACTGTTGCCTCACCGTTCCAATACAATATTCACATTGTTCAAGAGAAATGTTCTGACTTTTTAATTAAAGCATCATGTTGGGCTTCGTAACGGAGTTTAAGCTCCGGAAGTCCCTTCATCGGAGTTACTTGGTAGTAAGGAACTCTTCTTTTCTCAAATTGAACATTGCTCACAATCGATGACAGCCTTCGCATTCAGATAAATTTTTCAGCCAGCCTCTTCCGAAAAGAAGCAATAGACTCGAGTCTCGCTCTCATCAAAGGTCATCAGTAGCGTACATCCTTGCCACGGCCGGGATTTGAAATCCCGCCACGCTTTCACGAGGCAACCGTGTTGACCACTGCGTCATTGACCTCCATTGATCACGACCGCAATGTACGCTACTGACGAGCGCCATTGAGAGCCAAACTCTGGTCAATTGTTTGTTTTTAATAGAGGCTGGATGAATAGTCTACCAGAATGCGATCCAATGTGAATGATGTTCATCTTAAAAATAAACTAAATTCCCGACTACTCAACAGTAAACTCATCTTTGTGAGTCTTCCTTATGAAAACCGAATCGGCCGCTCAGCGGGCTCAGAATTTATAGGCGCTTATTGCATTACCAACGCGACTATTCCTGATCCAATCCGCCAACAGACTTCGCTAATAGACTGAACGTAGGCTGAAGAACTGCTAAACGTCCAGGATTAGTAATGTCTCCACGTTCTTTTCCTGGCTCGCGATCTTTATCTTTACCGATTGTTATCCTCTTGTGGTGTTGTCTCCGCCGCCACTAGTTGTGGAGGACGTTAAGATTTGAAGGCCACTGTATAAACCCAATACCAATTTTATTCTGCCAAATGACCTGAGCGTCATTTTTCAACTGGCATTAGATAAATAGGCTCGAGTTAAACGCCAGGAAGTCGAATACTGCGGGCCGTCCGACTGCCTTCTGTCGGTTCCCGTACGACGACAACCCCGCCTTTTCTGCCAAGCTATCTCGATACAAATGCGAGTGCAATAAAGACGAGCGACGCTTCGGCGCCACCCAAGCAACTTTTCCGACAGCCCGGCCCCTCTTGTCCCAGGCTTCTGTAAAGTAGATTTATTTGGCCGCAAGTCAAATACAGACCCGCTATTTGACCACCCTTTCTTTGGGTGGACAAAATGCTTCTCGAAAATGTTCAGCGGTGTGCCACCAAGGCCCTCTGTGTGTTAAGGACTAGGCTGGTCTCACATAGCTGAATACTTATTCACTACAGTTCAGTCCGACTGGTGGGTGCCTGATTCTCTTGTTCTTGAGTGTCACAACACCTGATTTTCTTTGGCAATTGGTGTTCAATACGATCTAACCGAGCAGTCTGAAGAGCCACCTTCTTAAATTCAAGATAAAGCGTGACCTGCCCGATTGTAGGCACAGCGCTCTCTTACTGCGCGTCTGCAAAAGGTGGGTTGCTTTACCTGAGCACGTGATGTTTGTCAGACTCACTTCCTTAAGCATTTCTTCCCAAATAACCTCTCCTACTCAGCACGGTTTCTTCTCGGTCGGACGTGTATAACCAATATGTTGGTCTTCATGAATAGCCTGGTAGTAGTCAACGCCAGTGGTTATATCTCGGACGCAATCTTCGTCGACTTTGCCACACGGTCCTCTTGCGCAAAAACGAGCATCTTAGAGGGTCCGACGAGATGTCCTCAGAAGGATTGCTCCTCTTGTTAGTACAGGACTTTCAGAGTAAAAACCGGTTTGGGCCTTTGTTTCTCCTTCTCTGGTCTCCTCGGAAGTTCCTCAGGGATCGGAATTTGATCCAATTTTGTTTCTGATCGACTTCAACGGCCTTCAGGAGCTTCTTCCTCTTAACGCCCTCCTCTGTACTGATAATTTAAAGATCTGGAATGCGCGTGATACCAGAGCACCGCAGAGTGACTCTGACCGTATTGCGTGCTTGTCGGATTACTGGAATCTCCCTTTAGGCGACAGCAACTACGCACATCTGTCGCTCGAAAGAGATTCCCTTGACTTATTCGTGATACACAGAGTGCACAAAGTGTAATAGATATAGCAAAAGTTGGCCTTAAAAAGGACCCGGGGGTCTGGCTGTCGTCTAGTTTATCCCCCTTTCATCACTACCACATGGTCGCCGATAGGGGATTTATGACTCTTGTGATAATATGAAGAGTCTTTCCCTGCATAGACATGCACGCCTTTCAAACGCTCCATGGAGTCTATATAAGACCGTCGTTCGATTGCGCTAATCAAGTTGTTTACAGCGGCTCGATGGACGATGTACTCACCATTGAATGTGTTCAGCGAGTAGCCACCAAAATCGTCATTGGCTTACAGCATCTCCCCTACGAGTCTCGCCTAGAAATTCTTGATCTTTATCCACCTGAGTTCCGAAGACTCCCCGACGACTTAAGTCTAACACCTTCTGTAGCCCAGCAGACTTGTAGCAATTCTTTACCCCAGTAGGTGATAATAGTCAAAGCGCTGACGACGAGAAGCTCTATAGGCTCCGACCCCGGACCTTCCTTAAGCAACAGTTCTTTTCTTAGTATTCGTGGAATCCCACATACTTGAGAAACCGTTAGAATAGTAATCTTCTCTGTTGTGTTAGATTGTTATTTCACTCTGTTCTTGGTACTTTCTGTGACCCCCGAGAGCGGCGCTACATCCTGTTTTCACTCACTGCCTTACAGGTCGAAAAAAACCTCCGGACAATGGAACGGACAAACTGAATAAATTCGGGTAATTTCGGCCCTCAGCCTCGAACCAGTGTGCAAGTCGGTGATCGTCATTTTCCAAACTCAGACACTACATCTGTTTCTCACTTTTCAGCTTTATCACGCATGGCTCTGTGATTATGTACTACTGCTCCACACCTCCGTCACCAGTTAACTAATTAACTGACCTAGTGGCTTCTGGTAATCATCATCAAGAAATTTGCTAACTCGAAAACAGGCACCAGTTCCTCAGTGTTGCTCCGGTAGCGTGTCAAGAGACCGATATCCGAGTTTGTGCTGCCAGCCACATGAATCAGAGATAAGTCACCTACAAACGAGACCATTCTAAATCTGTGGCACACTCGCTGGAACGATTGAGTAGATTAATGATTCATTGACCTAGACGCTTACGATTTGACACTGTAACGCGCAACCGAAACCAGCGAGCGCGCACGGATTGAATTTGAGTTGTGTAGTAGCATGTAGTGCGCCGCCATGTTGTTTTGCCACACATACTCCCTTCCGCTTCCTTTCAGGTCCTCGAACACGTGGGTTGGCCGCGTCCGTGCAACGGGCTGAGGAAGGTGACCAACCAGAACCTGAGGTCGGCGGTCAGTGAGCGTGAGACCACGTCTGATTGGTGGGAACTCCCGGACCGTGGGGCCC
>QNGE01002671.1:17993-44545 GCA_008508345.1 Paragonimus westermani
AAAAAGCTTGTACAAGTTTCCCGTTGAAATCTGCACAAGTCTTTAACATACTCCTCGAACTTTCGGTACTTCATCTTGAATATCCTTCTGAACGTGCTCTCATCGTTCACCGCCATGCTGATTCAACGTACGGAAGTGATTTACCAATAATGGACCATTTAAACACTTTTACGTCCAATGTTATGATATATGATGTTTTTCAGATCTCAATTGGAAAGATCACTTGTACCATTTTACTAAAACTTCAGGTCACATTCATTCCATCAGAGTTTTCCAGTTTTTCGTGTACGAAAGCGAATGCACTCCCCTGGTGCAACTTGGCAGGTGGTCATCGGCTGTTGGGATTTTCCGGTTGGTTGGCGTTATTAGTGACGTTTCTATTTGAAAAGCGAATGAAAGTAACGCTTTGTAACAGATGGATAGACATTTAATTTTCGCCGACCGTCCAGTTCCCACCACTGAAAGTGGGCAAAACACTCCTAAAGTCGGCGTAGGATTATTGCACATCGTCCTGAGTGGTTCTTAGGACATAGGGTTACATCAAAAAATCCATAGTACGGTTTTTCTGAGCGCCCAACGCGTTTATCCAAGGATCTTGAGTATTGTTAGAGACGGTTCGAAGTGAACTACGTCACTGATTGCTGTCTGTAACATTTTGTAAGGTGTCCTCTAAAAACATCAAATGTGGTCGGGCTTATTACAAAAGCGTTCCTCAGTTTCATAAAAGCTACGAACTCTTAAGAATGTACCAGGGTATACCCCGTAGTTTGGGTAGTATGAAAGAAGCATCAAATTGTCGGAGGTCGTACACACTCATTTAATACCCGTTACAGTGTACCTGACGTTGTATGGCTTATCTGTTTTACTGTGTCTATGTGCCCCGACCGTGTAACTGTAGCCAACTTCGTTTCTTCTGTTGGACATTTGAGATCTCGTTCAAAACCTTCCTAGAAAGTGCTCACAAAATGTTCCAGTAAGGTCGGTGAGGTTCGATGTATATTTCTTTGACAATGATTATGGTGTTTTGGCTAACGCTTCGGTCTGTGTACTTATAGTTATGGTCGCCCTCGTCAGTGGTCCTCCGCTTAATCGGACTGACCAACAAAAAGTCTACTGCCGCTAGCTCACTTTCGTTACCGGCGAATTCGTGTTCTACCTTCTGATGGGTATATTACAATTTGGCGACCTTGTCAGGATTTGAAGAAGACAGTAAAACAAATGAAAGACAACCAGAACCCCAAAGAAGAAGGTATGACCGACGCGGTGATAGAGGCAGTAAGCACCCTAACACGGACGGTCAAGGATCTCTCTCTGTCCCAGCCAGCAACTGCAGCACCTCCTCCGAGGATGCCGGAAATGTTTGTCCTGGGGATGCCGTGTCGACGATGGGAAAACATGGCAAAGCTATACATCGATCGGTTTCCCGCTGCCCGGCATACAGTGGCTCTCCTTTGTCTCCTGTCAGGTGAGGCGTTGGATATTGTGTTGAACAGTCGAGTGGTGGATAGTGAGATTTGTCATAGAACCTTCCAAGAGTTCTGCCAATTGTTAGACTTACCCAGGTTGCCAGTACAATGGAGGGAACAGTTTCAAGTAGACGACAACAAACAGGCGAGAGGGTCGGTGCATTTGTGAGAGGTCTGCGATACCTCGCCATGTGGGTGTATGACGGCGAGTCCGCCCAAGAGCAAGACAAACGATTGTCGGAGCAATTGATCATTGATGTGTCCAGCGTGAGTAACAAGCGCGAGTTTTAACTGCATCCTCCAGCCGCGCTGGGCGCGGCGCTGAGAGTTGCGTAGGACCTAGGGAGGGTTGACGCCGCCCTTGAGATCCTGAAAGTGCTTGGCTTCGAGCTGCACAACGAACGACGCTCATTTGTTCATCGTCGGACATGATGCCATGGTCAGGCACCGAATTACAGAGACCATCGTAGAACGGCCCCCTTCCAATTTTGCCCACAACCCGGTCGTGGAACCCATTACTTTGGTTGGAATGGTCGGCCATATACTTCACGTCGACGGCAGCGGTACGTATCCTCAGATGACCGAATTTGTAATACGGTATATGTTCCATCAGCAATCAGTCCATGTTCAACTTCGGCTTTTCCCGCAGAGTTTAAGTTTGGGGACACCACTATCGTGGGGTTATTAGAAAGAGGGCAGCCTGCAGCTTGATTAGATCATCTGTGGTCAGGAGACTGCTACTACGAATTAGAGCCCAGTAACTGGAAGCTAACCACCGGCGATGGTTCGCCAATGGTTACCCAATGATCAGTGACACCCATGGTAAAGGTAACCAATGACACTGCGACCTGTCATGTTATATATATTTTTGGCAAGATCATTTGCACCATCTTACCCAAACTTGATATGACTTTCATTTCGTTGAGTTTCCAGAAATTTTTGTATGAAAGAAAACTGACTCTCGTCTTTTGGTGTTTCTGTAAGAGTCTGGTAGTAAACTATAGACGTGCGCGTGCCTTTTTTTCATGCCCCTTATAGCAGCTTCTCTCTCTCTTTTGTAACTGCGTACTACACTGTCAGTGCCGTGTAACCTACCATTTAGGTTCTGCCATAGCTTTCTTCCTATTTCCTGGCTGAAGCGGCTCACCTTTCTTGCAGGATGGTCAGACGATCAACCTGTAGCTCGTGTACTAAGTTTCTCCGCATAAACGACCGTGCACTAAGATGCTCTGGACGTAATACTGTAATGCGCAACGGAGTAGAAGCACCGAAGAACAGCGTTTCCCTGAATGGCAACAAAAACGGAAAACCATGGGCCAGAGGCCCAGTAAGTCATGCGCACAACTTACATAGTCGAAAACTCAGATGGCGTTAATCACGCGACAGCGAACTGCATTACAATACATGATTTCACATATCCCGTCTTGATGTGTTTCCTGAGCTGTACCACGCACTTGGTGCAGCCATTCTGGACTGCATTCGACGGAACTGTGGTAGCTGTTCTTTCTCCAAGGAGCGGTTCGCTAGCCAAGTAGGCACTACCGGCACTTCGATAGCCGCAGGTAACGAGCCGGCATGTAATAGCAGCATGCTTCATGACATCACCGCCAGCCTCAGCGAACACCACCCTACTCAAGGTGTGACAACCCCGCCTGAACGCAAGCTAAGTGGTCAAAAAAGACCGTGTGCGTCACTAGTGGCCGATGTTCAGGAGTCGTCACGTTCAATAGGCACTGGCATGCCTATCGTACTTAAGCATTTTGATGCCCGATTGGAATCCGCCATAGTACAGCACCTTCCAAAGTGCCTTGATTCGTCTCTCCAGTTACGCGATGAACACGACCGCGCACTTTGGCTCGCTCTCTGTGCTCAAATGCAAATCAAACTTCAATGTCTCATCTCCATTACTCGTCTCGAAAGGAAACCCGACTCACTGCATGTAAACAAACCGAGACTGGTGTGGGTTTCATTGCAAGTGCTGTGGAAACTGAGGACGTCCTCCTAGCAGTCTTTAAAGTGCATCCCTTTGGCGGTTTCTCAGTTCATCCTGACATACCTTGGACTGGGCGACAACGGAGAAAGCAAACCACGAAAAATATGGTCGCTGTTGACCGTCCCCGCAACGTAATTATCACAACGGGGCATGATGTATGTGAGGATACCAGCGTGCACGATATTAACCAATGGAAATTTGCGTCTCCCCTAAAGCTAGATGTGCTTCTGCTGAACATATTGTGCATTATGCGCTCTAGCCTTACCCCAGCAAATTTCTTTCCACGGCTCAAAAATTACTGACAGCCCCTGAGAAAGTTGCATATATATTGCAGCGTTTTTGCCACGGGCGCCATGGAATCCCTAGAGGCATAGTCTTCCACCCTGATCGTTCGAAATACGAACGCGAGAATTTGAGAGCTGATTACCTAGCATGAGTTGCTCGCCCAGTCTTTTCCTTAGTTTACCTGCGGTCTCGAGAAAACGTATCCTAGCCGACCCAGCCAGAGTTGCTGATAGTCTCACTGATGCGTCCAACGTCCCCCGAGAAATCCAATTTATTACCGACTCCAGCAACCTGCATTCATTCAGAGTAATTTCTGCCAAATGTACTTATACCAACGCCCAGTCTCTCCAGTAAACTAGGCGAACTCCGTGCGTTTTGCCTCGCGAATGACTTCTTTATTGTCGGAATCACCGGATCATGGCTCTCAACAAACCATCTTGAGCCTGAGCTTGATATAGCAGTCATGCTTCTCTTCCGGAATGATAGAATAATGGGCAGAGGAGGTGGTGTTGCTGTTTATGTCCGCAACTCCCTCCGGGCTACTTCCCCATCTCACCTGATAATCACTACCATTCCTGAATCCGTCTGGTGCTCCATTGCACTATCCTACTCTGGCAGATTGTTAGCTGGCATAATCTATCGGTCTCCTTGCCGTTGTTCCGACCGCGACGAGATAATCCTGTCCGAACTCAGTGGTATCCCCTCCCTATGGTACATCCTAATAATGAGTGAATTTAACCTACCACAAATTGACTTTCAGTTTTATTCGTACAAAGTCCCCGTTGATGCAATGTCTGCAACATTTCTAGCCGCAATTTCAACTGCAAGCCTTGTGGAACATGTGACTGATTGCACAAGATGGCACGAGGTCCATGCTCCTTCTCGTCAAGACTACATATTCGCTAATGAGGAATTAATGGTAGACAGTTTAAGCAATCACGCTGTAGTAACTTCCGACTTCATTTGTAGTGCTGAGCTTACTTCCAAAGCAAACGTTCCAAAAATGAACTCCGAAGAATTAGGGTGGATGCACCTAGTTAGTACTTCCTGGAATCACTTTAAGTCGTCATTTTGTTAAGGAAATGTGTGAACATTTAACTGATATTCTTAAAACCATAGACTGCTCAACACCATTCTACTCGACGACCTGCCGGAAACCGCGATAGCAATCGCGGTCCCGAACGTTAAAGATGAACCACGCTAAAGGTCTAGCATGGGCTCGGCTTAGAATGTCAGATCTAGGTGATCATCATCTCTATGCAGTAATTCGAAACCAATGCACCAAACTGATCAGGGATGGTCGACTAGATTTCCAGTGACGCTTAACCCAGCGCTTTGTCAGTGATCCCAACAGCTTGTACAAATTTGCCTCAGAAACCCGTAAAGCCAAAGCTGGTGTGCCACAGCTAGCTGGTCCGCAAGGGCTTACCAACTCAGATGGTGAAACTTCTGAAGTTCTGGCTGACTTCTACAGCACTGTGTTTACTAACGGCGTGCCGAGCTGCTCCGTAGCAAAAAGTGTCAACATTTCTGGAGGAATCTCCACGGTAGATACCACCGCCGATGCTGTGCTAATGAAACTTCGGGGGATTAAAATTACATCTCCTGTGCCAGACTGTATATCCCCTTTGATCCTTGTTCATAGGGCTGCGCAACTAGTTGTCTCGCCAGACATCCTGTTTACACAGTCAGCTGCTGTAGGAATGGTGCCCGAAAGCTGGAAATCGGCGAGTGTCACTTCCATCTTTAAAGGTGGGCAGTGCAGTCCGATTGCCCTGCTATCCTGTGTGTCCAAGATCCCCGAAGCGCTAGTCCACGATTCACTATCTAGACATCTTTTAACTACATCTGCAGCGAGCAACACGGCCTCCTCCGCGGCCGCTCATGTACTAGGAATTTGCTGTTAACTGTAGACCAGTGGACCACTGTTACTGATAGAGGAGAGGGGGTTGATAATATTTACTTTGACTTTGCCAAGGCTCTTGATCGAGTGATTCATTCTGTTTTACTCGACATGCTCCGCCGTTTCAGATAGCAACGAATAGCGGATAGCCTTCTCCGCTGGTTCTATGCAATCGTGTCTGTTGTGTGCGGGTGGGTTCCTCCGTATCCTCTGCCAAACTCGGCCCCAACGGATTCCCAAGGGGCTCCGTTCTGGAGCCACTACTTTTCTCTGTCTTCAACCATCTACCATCTGAAGTATTGTTTCCGCTGATGCTGTTTGCTGATGAGATTACCATCATGCGTATCGTGTGTAATGGTTCTTACGCGAGTGCTGATAATAATGTCCTTTACATCCATCGAGTTCCATGTCAGCAAGTGCAAAGTTATGCCTATCAGCACAATTTCCCTTACTCCCTCGGCGAAGTACCGCTCCAAGTCAGGGACGGAGAAAAAGACCTTGGCACTGTTGTGGCACACAGCCTCCTGAGTTCTCCCAATACTGAGGTATGCTCCATGAAAGCTGATAGCGTACTAGCGCTTCTGAAACGAATGTTTGACAAGTTCGAACGATCATGTTTCAGTAACCTGTACAACAGCTTTATTCATCCTCACCTCAATTACAGAAGGACAAACTTATTTTGGGAACTTCAGAGGTGCACGACGAAGGCAATTCATGGGATGAGTTTGAAACCCTTTCTCGAGGGGCTTCAGGAACTAAATCTCTTCTCCCTGGAGTACCGCAGGCAGAGAGTTGACCTACTATTGACGTTCATGATTCTGAGGACCCCTTACCATCCATGCAGATCCCTACTCACTTTTGCAGACACTAGCTCACTCAGAGGGCGTTCTTTGAAACTAGAAAATCAGTATAGCAGATGAGCTAAGGCACGGTTTCTTCTTGGTTTGAGTCTGCAAAGCCTGGAACTGTCTGCCAGAACACATCGTGAGCTCCACGATAGTGGCTGCATTCCAAATTCGTCTGGATCGCTATTCTAACACTCGGTCCGTGTCTCAGCATGCTCTCTCACACATAGCCACGTGCGTATGTTCGCCTCTCAGATAGCTTATGTCTAAATGTGCACATTTACGTGCATAATACACTTAGTGTATACTAACAGCAGGCATGCGTTTATTTGCTCTCCATTTTAGTCCTCCCATACAATCAAGAAAAGTTTGGGCGTGTAACTATCCCTGTGGTACAGAGATTCCTTGCCTGCAGAAACAGGACCATCAAAAGTGATCACTTTCAACCTCCGTCCATCACTCGTTGAATCCATTGAACGACTATATACTTCCCATTATCATCAGCATGCCGTTTGCTTCCTTCAAGAATGTGCACAAGCGATACTCGCGAACACACAAAGAACGATCACAAGTTTGTCTGCTTTTGGGAATCTGATTGTTTTAGCCGGAAAACCGGCGACATTTAGGACATCTACCTAAGAAGAAGGACTTCATCTTAAGAGCAAGGTTTCAGTATTTTCAGTTCCACTAGTTTAATTCAGGGACAAAGAAAAGAAAGCGCAGAAACTGAAGGAATATCGAAGACTTGCACTCACAAAGAACGATGACGAATTTTACTTTAATATGCACAATTCTATGTTTGATGTATGTATATGGTCAAATGTTTATTTGTATGTTAGGCTGAGCGTGGTCACATTCCCCTAAATACTGGAGTGAAATATTCCGATTCGTCAATGAAGTCAGCTTTATCCATGAGTGTTCTACAACTGAGGTTCGAGCTTCAAAAGGAGTTGGCAAAAATTTATCGATTAGAGTCTTCCACCAACTTAATACATGGTGACCCGAATTTATACCGTGGGCGTACTGCACCGAAGCACGTCTTTTTCGCAGAGTCAACATCAGAAGCAGTGAAAATTCGGTCCTCCATCAAATCTGGGGCGTATACACTACCTCCAAGCGATACGTCCGTTTTGGATGCCCAACTTGAAGCATACAACGAGCTTGAACAGCGTCTTAAACGCGCGGAGACCCTGAAACTCATGTTAAAGAAACGGGAAGCCAAGCAAACGTTATTAGTAAGTGTGTCCCTAATTGTCATTTTCTAATAGCTTATGCGTCGCTTGTCCTCGTTATAGGTTGGCTTTCCCACCTAGATTCTTTAATTAATGTTCAGGTTCGAGGCTGGGTTCCCAACCCTCTCGGATTCAGCCGTTCGTTGAAATCGGGACGTGGCACCATCTTTTGGGAGTCCAACAAACACTAAGGACATTTACACATCTATCCAGCAGCAATTTAAAATGAACCTTATGGATGCAACTTACGGCCCTTAAAGGTAGATCGTTTCGGTGACCGATATTTCACTAAGAACAGAGCTGCTAGCAAATTAGAATTCGAAGCTGGAATTTCTAAAGCTTCCTTTTACATCCCTGGTCGCCTGTTGTCAATCAATAGGATAAATAACTCATGCAAATCCTACTCTAGTGGGAAGCCCTTGGGAGTTTAGCTATCGCGAATTCTTCGAAATTCAAGCGAGTAAAAGTCGAGCATTCAAAGCTAGACCAACTAATAATGTTTTACGCTTGTAACCGTTCTAGTCAAGGTTTTCTAAACGTGTTCAATGGTAAGTGTGCCCCTTTTCAAATCGTTATACACCACCCGATTTGTATGTTTAATGAGCGGTTTCCCGGCAACGTTATGCCGTTTGAGAAGTCTTTGTCTGCATATGAGGAAGTTCTCAGCATGCTGAGTTGATTGTCCCCTATGAATCCATTTTGTGGTGGTGAGCTAAAGGTAAATCAGGCAACGTCCAATTATCTTAGTCTTTGCTAGTTTTCGGGACTTCTACCACGTTTCATGCATTATACATTACAGAAGCATCTCAAAAGTCTCCTTGTTTATTTACTATCGGTTAAAGGGAGTTTCCGGTCATCTGACTAGCACCTTCCCGCGTCAGGCATAAATAACAGAGCCCTTTGCACAAGAAGAGCTGATGTAGACCAGTAATGGTGCTGGACCAAGCGGTGACCTTTGGGGGGTGTTTGCGGAGGTCATAGACGAAGAGGAAGTCACAATCGATCCCAGTCTTTAAAGTCACGGGAAAATTTGGTCTTTTACAAGATTCCACATGGTATACAGTCTGTATTGAGTTTCACAGTAGGAAAGCCATCTGGGACCTGATCTAAAGGTTCAGTGAGCTCGAAGGAGACTGCCCATGTAGACAGGCTTGTTTACAACGGAAAACAGACTAAGACGAAGGTCATACCGTTTTGAAGAAGAGCTAGTCCCCTAAAACTGTTTGAAGATGAATCGCCCTAATGATCCCTTCTTTATTGTACAAATTATGATGATAAAACCTATCAGGCGTTCGCTAGCGAGAGCGTGTTAGTTGTCCGCCTTGAAGATGAGCTTGACAGGTTCTCGCATTTTAAGAAGAGTCTCTGTCCGTGAATTGACCAGCTTGGTAGTGCGCAGCTTACGTATGCTTTACTTTAGCACATGGTGGCGTAAAATCTGAAACTTTGCCACCTCAAACTAAACGAGTTAGTATGTGTCAAGTATAAGTATTTCTTCATTTTTTAAACACGCCTCTGTTACTAGCAACAAGACTTGCGAAGCTGAATGTTTGTTAACCTGAGTATATCAGTTGCCTGGAGCAAAACTGTATGCGACACCGACAGTATAACTGCTGGGAAGCAGTTACCACAATTTTCAACTGGAAACATGTACGGAACAGCAATCTGCGGTATGCATACTGTGTTGTGCATGAAATACTGAAACCTTTTGAATTTACATGGTGTCACTTCATGGTCCTTGCACCTCTTCTCTTGTGAAAGTGTGGTACGCGATAAAAACCATTCGTATTGTGTGTTGATACAGAGAATTTGGTCTATATTTTTATGTCACCTTGTCCACAATGGCTAGTTAATGGTGATAAAATTCCATTTGGTGAGAAATTATTGGTCTACGTAATCTTACGGGATTGTTACCGTGTCTTTCCCGGGCGGGGTGAAAACGAAGTTTGGTTTTGTCCGTACCTCGGAACGTTCGCACGCGGTGCAGTAATAACCGGTAAGCCGATTACATTAATGTGGTGATTAATCGTCCATTGGGCTCGACAGTATCTATTGGTTCGCTCTAAATTGTTCCAGCACATGGGTTTTGAAAACGTTTTAAGCGTTCATCCTTTGTTAGCGCACTGGGGCTATTAATCCTGGACTTGTTTCACTACTTTTTCCTAATGTTATTTTGCGAATGGCTTCGCCCATCGGGTTGTTCATGCGGCTGGTGTTTCGTTCTACAGTTAAGATTTACGATCTCGGCTTGAATGATTATTGAGTTATAGTCAGTTGTGAGACGATTAAATATATTGCACAGTTTCCTCCGCAGAGATTTTTAGAGCGTCTGTCTTAAGGACATTCTCGCTTACGTGTGCGTAGTGAGTAGCAAAAGCTTTCGGTCTTATTCCCAGATATCTGTCAAATGTAACTGTCACTTCGGACGTTTGATATAGTTGCCGAATGATAATGAGTTAGCCGCCGAACGGTTCTGCGTTGGCTAACTGCAAGATTTGAGGACCGCACATATATATAGCGGAGTCATTAACACAGAGCTTGTGTTCAACTCATGGCGTTTATAATATTGTTCAATACTTGTATTTTTTTTACCAGTCTTTAGTCACCTCGCCAACTCTCTTGTCATGAGAATTTTGACTACAGCGCATCGGGTGGTTGGACGACTTATCAACTTCAGAACTAAGATTTACAGTAATCGGACAGTCGTGTGCAATAAGTCGGTGCTTATCCAACCGCCAAACCGCCTCACGTCTAACGGATAGACACAAAGTGCTCCGAACGTCTTACTCATTTCCTCCTTCTTACCCACGGATCACTGGTTGTCATATTCCGTCGGCTATTCAAAAGGTTGTATACACGAGATTCGATTATTTTTACAACAACAGCTAATTAATTCTGCGGCATTTGTTGCTTACGCGATTCTGGTATTTTTGGAATTGGTTTACGTATTTCGACTGCGCTCAAAGTACGTCTCAGGTGGAAACTATTATTGTTAGTATCATCATCATTATTCAAAAGTAAACAACCCCGTGCTGCGAATACTGTACATACGTTAGAATCACCAAAATGAAAATGCTTGTTCAGAAATCCACATGACGAAGTGTAGTGAATATTTCTGTCTTGTTTCATTTTATCTCGTCGGATTCCGTTGTCTTCCAACTGCTCCGCCTGTTATGTACAGCTTCTCTGGTAAAACAACTGTGCATCCGGCGTGGTTATGTTTCAAATTATCTGTTCGCAGTGTTCGTCTATCAGAAACTTACTCCATATCTTTTCATCCTGTCTGTCGGTCTGGTAAATACATCTCACGAGTGACTCGAACCCATGTCTTCGTTCTTACTAGAGTTGGACTGATTCCTCATTATCAAGTGGGGAAAACTATTAATTAGTTTACTTATAATGGGATACTCGAAGTTATGTAAACCCCGTTTTCTAACGGTTCACGCCACTTAATCATAGAATCCTTTGTTTTTAAGCCATTTCAATTCCATGACGTAAATGACCGGTAGGTTATCCTACTGGATCTACCGATTCTGCCGAATACCTTGTTGAGCTTGGGCAGTGCA
Organism: Paragonimus westermani; assembly: GCA_008508345.1. Taxonomy (NCBI): domain Eukaryota; kingdom Metazoa; phylum Platyhelminthes; class Trematoda; order Plagiorchiida; family Troglotrematidae; genus Paragonimus; species Paragonimus westermani. Next base: position 29,284 of record QNGE01002671.1, read on the forward strand.
TCCGAAGCACTCGTTTGTGGTCATGGCTCCGTTCTTGAATTTAACACACCCCTGTATAGTTATGTTATGGGTCAGCGTTTTCTTTCTGTGGTATCCACTGGTGACGAAAGCGAATTTCATGGAATGAGGATCGCACTAGGCTGCAAACCGGTGTAGGGTTTGCCTGCTTGATATCATTTCTGTGTCGTCAACTGAGTGCGTTCGTCACGGTTTGTCAACAAACCAGTCTGAAGTTTATTTATCATATCTGGATATGATCTAATCAACAGCAGATGTTGGCAAAAATACGCCCTGTGACGCCGTCTTGGATTCTCCGGGAGAAGCTAAACACTTGGGTATAATTATGCTTGCTGGTGATGTGTATGCGCAACTCTGGTGGGGAGGTGGCTAAGTGACATGTCTAGTATCCGGACAGTGGTGGTCGACCACTTCAGTTGTGCTCATCTTGAGGGCTCGACTTCTGCTTTTTGGTGCGAGGAATGCCAAAAGTTTATCACGGACGCAAATGGATCAAATCGCTTTCTGCTGTCGGTGGCGTTACTCCACCAAATGTTAGCTTATTTTAAAATGATCGTTTGGAACTTGTTGTCTATACTCGCTTCGTTTTGTTTTCGTTCGCTCTCAGGTTTAAAATAGTTAACTGGAAATTAAAAGGTTGTAACAAGCGTTTGTAAAACAACAGTGGCATGACCCTACCAAACAGAACACATTAACGGTTATATGAGTCCTTGCGGGGATGCCCGCTCTAGTGGAATATGTGCTGTTGCGTCAGAAGTGGATCCTCATTAAGATGACACCTGTTAGTAACAAGCGTCGACTTACCATCGGTAACTAGATCACTGGCGAAAAGTCGGATTAAAGATTGTCAGGTTTACTTGGCGTAGCAAACTAAATGCTGAAGAAGACAGTTTTGTCGTTAGGTAATTGAACAATGTTTCCCTCGGTGCCTGGACACGTGGGCTATCGACAACGAGTTAGTGAGGTTACACGTGTTTAATTTGCGCTGTTTAGATTGTACACTCTATATTCCGATGAAACGTTCACCGCACTATGCGTTGTTAAATGCGGCTGATAACAGTTAGGATAAACACGGTTACTGAGCAATGACTTATTCAAAAGCACAAACGCCTTGATCGTCTCATCAGGCGAGGTTTGGAAACGCCGCTTGCCAGGTTAAAGACTGCGCGATCGCCCACATCGCTGATTGAAAGCGCTCTCGGGCATGCAGTGCATCGTAGTCGGTGTTCCTGTGTGTGTTTCATCGTTACCACTGAATGACCTTCCATTACTTATTTAAATTTTCCCCCATTTTGCTCCTTATATCTGTATCGCCTAAATGTTATAGCTGTGTTCAGTCCTTGTAAGTTACCTACTATTTCCCATCGCCCGAACTTTTAACACTTTTCATTCTTTCTATCAATATTCATTACCCTCAGTTACTGTACTATGTCATTATTGTTGCTGATGCCTAACTGCCCTGTAACGATCGTGCCTTTTAGAATTAAAATGGAATTGACAGATGAAACTTATAGAAAGTCGTATTCTTAGATTCACACGGCCAGCATCGCGGTTCCTGTGTCTTGCAAATAAAAAACCGAACCGCAACTGGGATTAAGACGGCTTCTGCAAGACTGCTCTGCTAATCCACTTATTCTTCCTTTGCAAACAATTCTCTCGAATGACAACAATTTGCAGTATTGAATACAGTGAACCATCGTTAGCTCTAATGTGGCGTATGAGTCACAATTTTAACTTTCCATTAATAGTTGACTTTTCACTGTTTTAAATACAGCTGGTCGTTCCATAAGCCTGTTCGTCTCTAAGCCCATGCGACGAAGTTTTTGCCATTCACTCTTCTAACCGTGCAAGTACATTACCTACTTTTCTAAAATGGTCTATCGCATCGTTCTTTTTGACTAGTTAAAAAATTCAACGCCGTGCCTGTTTTCAGTTTTCATTCCTCTACGTTTACAGAAAAATTCCAAGAAGAAATACCGAGTTGTTGCCAAGGAAACTGACACATCGGCTCCCATCTTTCAATTCGAACCGGTCCGTGCACACTAACATTACTTTTGCGTACCTGTTCACAGATTAATAAGTAAACGCAGTGTGCAGCTGAAATCCATCGCTCTTTTTTCCGTCCTTGTTTGTTTATTTTCACCCACTGTTCAAAAGTTTGCATCATAGATTGGTTGTTTTACGGGGTGCTAGTCACTGATTGAAGTTAAACCACTGTTATTGAACAAAATGGTTCGTTTCGTCCAGAGGATTTAAGGTATATCCATTCGACTGGCTTCTGTTCCATATCAGGATGTTGGCTGTGAGGTGACATGCCGAATCTTGAGGACTGTCTAGTTTGCCGTTCTTGGTAGAGCCAGTCGTGTTTAAGGTAGAAGTTCTGAGGGTTACGGTTTTTTGTTTGACACCAACTTGCCATTCTTCCATTATTGTGGCTCGGCTAGTGCTACAGTAACGGTAGTTGGAATACGTGCTGCAAGTGGTATTGCATCAAGGATGTGGTTTACACTTTGATAATCCTTCAATTCCCCCCAGGTTACAAAATTGGGGACGTATTTGTAACTGTATGATTTCCACCAACGATGGTGCTATCCGTGGCAGTTTGACTGTTAGTTGGAACTGGAGATGGTCCTCAAATAAGCTCTAGTGTATTTTATTACACAATTTGAGCGTACAAAGGGAAGGTAAAGTCATATTCTAAGTGTTTACATATAAAAGCGATGCATATCGGATGCTGAGTAGCAGGCAGTGAAAGTGGGGAAGGCACGGGCGAGGGCTTCCCGCAATTTCGCTGTTCTAGATAAATCGGAAGGTTCAATTTTAGCGCGCCACTAGCCACATCATTTAACGTGGATAATTGGATGCCTGTTTATGTTTGGACTGGTTCGAAAGGTGCAAAACGAAACATTTGGTAATTGTGGTTCCAATGTGACGGAAAAACCACATTTCTGCTGTGGGGGATTGAAGGTCAAAAATTGTGGGTGGATCGCTAGTGAAATGAACATCATCCATGCGGTATCAGTCGAGGGATCTGTCTTGTTTATGCGAAACGTACTCGAAGGTGAAATGAATGTAAGGCTTATTATCACGTTTAATTGGAAGCATATATTCCCCGGATTGTACCAAAAGTTGACCCGTGTCGAAACATTCTGTTTACACCTCATCGCTCGCTTTTTCAGTCACTGTACAGTTTGTGCGCACAGTGACGGAGGCGAGGATGTCACATCACGCTTGATTACACAATTTGTGGCACGACCTTAGACGAATAAGCGCCGGGGTAGAGATATGGAAGTTAGATGATGGGGGAAGTCACGTGAACGGACCGATGCGGTTATCTGGCTTGGACTAAGAATAGACGGATACAAATTGCAGGTGGCGAAATCAATTGTCTGGATTAGGAGAGAGGGTGTCTGGCAGTTACCTACATGAATCAACGTTCAGTCTCTGTACAGACGGCCTCCATCACGTGGACTGTTTTAGCATTGAAGTCAAGACTATGCAGTCTCCTTCGTGCCCGGATCTTAGTAGGGTGCACTGCCATCCTGGAACTTATCAATACATTGGAGCTATTCACACATGCGTGTAATCAGATGTCTTGCGGCGCTGCGAGCATATTTGCAACAGCAGAAGCCTCCACATCAAAAGACGCGATCTGATTTAGCCGATAGGGTTACCATGTTCATGTGTATCATGGAAGAGACGTTTACTTGGTTCCAGAAAGACAAGCTCGGCGGAGTTATGTGTATGATGTTGGTTTTTAAGTAACTGGTTAGAGCTGAGAAGTACGCATTTTTTAGTGGTCGGGTAAAGTGTACACGGGCGGTTTTTGATCTGATGCTCATGGAGCGGAAGTTGCAGTATTTTCCAGTGAGCCTTATGGGGTTTCTGTCATCTGCCACCTTTTCGAATCTGAGTACCCCCCCTCTATAACCGTGCCCCCTATTTATTGACTATTTGAACAGTGTGCGGAAGTGTTTGCATAATTCATTCAGTATGGAAGATATATGCCATGAGCTAAGCGACAATCACGAATAAATTATAGGGTTTCGTGCAATTACACTTTTATGAACAAATAATTGACAGCGTGCCTATTTCGATATCCAAATGCTCGAAACATGTTAAGTTATGAATTGAATAACAATTGCATTCTAACGAGAATTTGACATTTAACCATACTTTCCAGTCAGTCTCGTATGAAAATATTAGTTCCATTCAACTTGAGACGCGTCCCTGTAATCTGAATTTGACCCACAGTTCACGTTCTCATGAGGTTAACCGTGCTGACCGTTGCTTGATTAACCCCACCTTAAGCGCGACGGAGTTCGTTGATCAAATTTAACCCTAAATCGCCTATGAATAGCACGCAGACTTTTTAGTCAGCCCCTCCCGAAAAGAAACTACGTTCGGTTTTTGTCCCTGTTAGAGTTCGTCAATGGTTTGCATCCTTTCATTGACCGGGTTTGAGCCCGAACCACGCTTTAATCTGATATGCATTACTAACGAATCCAAAGAAGAGGGCAGCTCGGTTCCAGCGCTTCTTTTCGAAAGGTGAAGGCCGGAAAATCTGTTGGAATGCGAAATCCGTAGCCATTTGTAAGCGGTGTTCAGTCTACACCAACCGAAATTCCCTACTATTTATCATTAATTAATAATGCATGGGTTATCCAATTATCTCAAGGGGAGATACAGGGCCTATCCCATTATTTCTAATCGATGCCAAAATCGCCCGTTCTATTTGATCTGGTGACTATTGTTTTCAATGCTGCTGAGTAGTTGGGTATTTTGATTAGATAACAACTTCGGTCGTAAAGTTCGTGTTACAATCGATTTTCACATCGGATCCTTTCAGTTCGAAGGTGTCCTTAAAAACGTGAACATGCAGCTTGTGGTCAACAGGTGCTAAAATGTTAGGTGACCGTTTGGCTAGTTCAATTTCGGGGATTTAGACATTACTAGGAGAATTTCACAGGGATTAGCGGATTGTTTCTTGGGAGGTCCTGATGCCTACGTTTTTTCTGTTTTCAAGCCATATTAGCGAACTACCTACCTACCTCAATTTTCCCTCCGATGGCACGTGCGGTTTGAGGTTGTTTAAATCCTGGGAATAACTTTTCACCCTTGCTATACTCCTGGCATCGAACGTGTCCAACTGTTCTCTCATTAGGTTATACCGTTTATTTTTCGGAGATCGCTGGGAACTATGGGGGAAAACTGCCCTGCAATACGCAAGAGATTTTGGAACTGGTCGATTGATTTGTGCTCGTCGATTCTCGTTTTCTGTGCACACACAAAATCAGTTGCATCGAAAACGACACAAAAACGACTAAGGCAATGACATGTGTCTAAGTAAGGAGCAGTCTTCCCGATTTGTGAATTTGAGTAGCGAAAACAGCAGATCGTTTCATATGCGGTCGTCATCTGCTGTACAGCACAGCGGTGAAACACAAAAAAAGAATGAAACAGATTCTAAGCCCGCACGCTCATTGTTTTGCCAATGGTCAAAACGGTGATGTACTCAGAGAACCGGCTCACTGCGTGCTACCAATGCCGTCTTGAATGGTTTCAAGATAACGAGTTTTAAATTGGATGAACGCTCAGAAGGTGTTTGTTGGAGTGCGTATGGCCAGAATGCGTTTGATCATCGATGGGTGTGGTTTGCATCGTTTGACGGTGTCACATCGGACTGTTTCGCACATCTGGTCCCCTCTTTATTGGGGACCTGTTTCCTCACCCTGTCAGTCAGTTATGTCAGCGCACTTGTCAATGCAGTGGGAGGTAAGCAAGCAAACACTGCGAAATTAACTGTTCTGTAGGACATTTTTGGAGGTCAAAATTCCCCTCGGCTGACCCTACCGCGCCCTTCCTCGTGACCTCGTCCAACTACGCGCTTGTTTTCGTTATCCCCACAACACATGCCTAAAAGTACTAATTTCTCCAGCCCGCCTCCCTCGATTATTGAATCCCAATCATCTGCCACGCACCTATTGTTATCTGTCAGTCTCACCCTCCCTACCTCCTGTGAATACGTCCTTCCTACGATCCTTCATGAAACTGTCACCAGCTAATCGGCCTGCCCGAAGGCCGAGGTATTTAGACATACATCAGGCCGATCTGATCGCATTCGGTCGGTTCGTCATTGTCTGTCGGTCGTTTGTGCCTGTACTTGTGCCCTTTCTACCCTTGACGGCCTATTGCGGCCATACATTATCCCACGAACGCAAACGAATTGAGGTTTGTCCTTGTAGTTGATTATATTATTTGTGTCAATAGTACCACTTTTCCAGCGACCTGATTTGGTTTTGATATTTGGTTTCGTTGGTCATACGTGCGTCACTCAACGTTCGTCGGAAGAACGTACGGGTTCAGTTATCCAAATCTTAACATCAAAACAGTTAGAAAATCTATTTCCCTAATTCCATACTGACCAGTTTGGCTTTTTTGATGTCCACGGAAAGGAGGACGCTTATAGTGTGCAAACCATGCTATCCAGTTTTAAGATTGATAATGCCTTCTCCGAAGGATATATACCACTAACTCGGTGAAGTGATAAAAATCATCTCAACAAGTCAGGCCATCAGTCTAGATAAATCTTCGTCGCCAAAAATGTTATATCGGGGAACGACCGGGCGAATACACTTGAGCTGTAACGATCCCTACGATGTAATAATAATACTGTATGCGCTGTAGTAACCCCGAAGAGCTGATACCCAAGCCGACTATGAAGGAAAAACACTGGTTTTTTGAAAGGGAGCGTTTACCGTCTCAATCCGAGGACAAATTACAAGCGGAGTTCTTGCGCATTTATAATTCACCAAGCGACCTTGTAAATAATGTTCAATGAAACACGTGAAAAGCGTTCTAAATCATAAACCAGCGTCCAGAATGTTAATCGGGCGAAAAATGAAAAGGATGGCGCGAAAAAGAGAGATTCAAATTTTCGAAAGTAATAGCCGTTCATTACGAGTTAATTGGACAGTTTTTTTGGGGGGGGGGCATTTGGCATTCCCAACACTCGGGGGTTCATCTTTATACATTGGAATCAGAATGACACTGAATTGCCGAACTGCATTACCGCGAAAGAACTATTCCGGAGTGCCTTGTTGTTAAGGTCAGTGATGGATGTTCGACGAGATTTCAAGTAAAACGTAACACCACGTCGCGTTGGTGCTGCAGCGAGGCCAACGAATTACTGCTGGAAACAGTAAGTGAATGGATCGATCGGATAAAAGCTTCGCACAATTTTTACACACGCAATGACACGAAGTTACTGGTAGGCATCGCTCAACAAGTTTACTGATTTCTGTAACTTCAAATTAGGGAGATCATTTAATGGGGTTGACAGAACAGTTTCTGTCTCTTCTCAAGACGATCGGGCTGTCTGAGCATAACTCTTAAACGAATATAACTGAATGTTGACATATGATAGTTTAATCGTGCCTTTTATGAGTTCAATGCGCGGAGTTCACCTCATCATCAACGCGTGGCCGCAATCCTAATCCCAGTCTTCAAAAGGACAAAAGCGAAACCCGGGTATAGTGCTTCTTTTCAAAAGGAGTTGGCTGTTTGTCTGTGGGAATGCGGTAGCTGTGGGCAAATCCAAGTGATGTTCGACTTATGTGCGAACATGATGAAAGGATACTTTTTATGAGATCGCAAGGATCGGTCATGTATTGCAAGCTAGTCAATGCTAAGAAGGAAGGTATTCCAAGACGTGTTTTCAGAAAAGACGATCAATGGCTAGAGGTTAGAATTCATTGTTGATCCCAAAAGAAGTTGTAGATTGACACTGGATTATTCCAACTACACATTGGCAAGGGTAGACGTGAATAGTAAATCGTTATGGTACTCATGCTGAAATGTCTGTGGAAAACACAGAACTTGACTTTCTACTTGCGTAATACTGCAACCCATGGATAAAAGAATGAATGAGCAGTTTGGCATGTCTTGCGAATACCGATGTGAGCGAGCCAAGTTTTGAACAGAGTACTCTTCGAAACCACTCATTAAAGGTTCCATAATCGCGGATTTCGGTCGGTTTAGTCAGAATACCTTGGGTACAAATGAATTGGTAATAAGTAGCATGGCAGGCTTATGATTTTAGATGGGACCCAATTGTGAAAAGTTAGGGCTTCGGCTGGATTCTTACCAAGGACAAACACAGCATGCCTCAACGCGGCATGAGCTCTACCACCTGAGATACGAAGCCCCACCAGGAGCACGGAAATTAGTTCCACCAGTCTATCTGAACTTGAATGTAATTCATGTGTTCTTTCTCGTATTCGTAAACAAACTAATAGAAAAGAATATACAGTGTGTGGGGATCTTCGCTGGTGTCTGTGACGGGGACAAATTGAAGGTAACTGACACGAAAACATCTCAGATAAATCCGGCACACTGTTGCCAACACACAGTCCACTCGTCTATCCTTTCTGCTGATTCACTGCATTGGGTCGTGAATAAGTCAACTGCTTTGATGAACTTGTGATGTTGAAATCACATTTCATCTAAAAGAGAGTTGAGTAACCTTTTATTGTCAATTCTTCAAAATCCCGTGTAGTTACACTCCGTGTTGTTTTCTGGTATCAAGCAACAGAAGCAAGACTACAAATAAGAACGAGGTGAGAAAGCTCGAATAAAAAGATGACGGTACAAGTAGGCTAGCAAGTCTATGAAAGTCTGCGGCTTATGAATTACGGTTTCTGTGCACACGATTTTTTCATGATTTCTTTAATCTCGACCGCCTTGGTGAAACGCAGGAGACGAATGTTGTCGTTTGACACCGATTTAATGCGAAAGTGTTGTAGACTCTACCAACTTCTAGTATATTCAGTTTTGTAAAAGGAGTTAAGTCGAATAACGCTCACAATTGGTCGCTGCTTTCGTATTCAGATGGGCCTTCCAGTCGGCCACCTTCGGGAAGGAGTACCAGAAAAATTGGCGTACAACTAGTTGACTACACTTTGTGACTCCTATGTGATACTGTTGCAGCTAGATCTACGGCCTACGAGTGGGTAAAGAGGTAACAGAATAACGGTTAGTGAAACGGCGTACAGCGGAACGACTGTCAACGATAATGAACAACGGGCTACGGAATATACACGACCAGTTTGTAACTTCCCGGCCAAACCAGCCACCCGAAACTAACACAGGAACAGTTCTCTACCATTTTCCCTTCTTTCTAGCAAATGGAAAACGTAGTACGTGATATCGAAACCAATAAAAATAGTTGACTAAACCTGACTAGTTTGCCAGCATTTCTAGCATTCAATGCAGTGCCTGAGTCAGGCTGCATGCAGTTACTCAACACTGGGCAAATATCAGCGTCCTAAGCCTGAAGCACTACGACGACGAGGACGGAAACTATTGAACGAATGCCTACAAGACCGACCAACCAGTTCAGCACCAAGCTTAGACCGAGTAGCACATTAGGCGATACAGTGGGAAGTCTTGTGTGCGCTGAAAATATAGAGGAACATCAGCAATGAGAGTGGGAATATTTGAAGCGTAGTATTATGTAATATGTTAAAAACTTACAACTTGAACATACAGGAATTATGTATAGAATTTTATAGGGAAGCTACAAACAAAACTTTTAAATGTGACACTTTCCGTAATCGGTATAGTAGACAGCTGGACATGTGCTCTGTAAATGGCATTGTTGCACTCAAAGAACCCATTCCTATCCTCAGTTGTGTAGGTCCAATACCGAGATGTGTTTACCAATAGTGTTCGGGTCGTTCAAATATCCGGATGCATGGACCGAAGTTGTAATCTCAATCAAGGTGATGAACATCAGTGAAAGCCAGATCGGATTCTGTGAACACCTTACGTGAGTCAAATTCTTCGACTACCGTGACCTACCTGAACCCTGTAAATCTCCTGTCCTATCCATTCAGTTTGTTGTCGCTAACAACCTAGTGAGTTACACCTGCATTCATTTGAGCTATTCAGTAATTCGTTTCTAACCACCACAAATTGATGAGTCTGACGTAATCAACTTCTCCTCACTCTTCCCATCGTCTTAAGTCAACGAACGCTTAGTACCTTCGCTTTATGTTTACTTTTATCTTCCGGTATTCTGTCAAGTCACCACAAGTATTAATGTGCTCACTGCTTCATCAGTTTTGCTGGTTAAAAAAGCGTCCTCTCTTACCATTCCCGACCATAACGATTCAGCGGAGTAACTGACCGCATCCGTGCACATCAAACTACCTGGTTTTGGAGTCATTAATCCTCGTCTCTGGTTTGGACAAGCTTAAGATCTCTTTCGAACAAGGTGCATTAAGTCGCAAACCATGACGTACTCCTGCGTAATTCAGTTCATTCTTACCGAGATCGCTGACGAGGGCTCGGATCTTACCGATAACATGCATGATACGCTGAGGGACACCCTGATTAGCCGGGTAGGTGTTTCTGAACAGCGGAAGCTGGACCAACTATTTTCTGAAGTGGAGCTGGGGGCGACCGCGAGCTATCCCAACTCCTGCTACCCATAAAGCAGGTTTTTAGAGGCAGCAAGATGGATTACATCATTTTTCGACAGTTGTGGATAAGAAACTTACCAGCGTCGACCCGTGAGATTTTGGCTACGTTCAGCAGCACCGTGCTTATACAGGGGCTTTCAGAAGCAGCTGACAAAATGTTGGACGTTCAACTACAGCTACAGTTGTCAGTCATGATGAACTGCTGTATCAAATGGAGTGTTTAACCAAACAGACCCTGTTCTTGATTTAAAGCCTGCTCTCTCGATCACACAGTCTCTCTGGAACACCGTCTCGACGTTTGACGGTACTAACACTCAGCGACCATGGTCACTGTTAATGCCACCGTACGTTCGGTCACCGAGCGAAGCAATTCACCCAACCTTGCACCTTTCCTGTCCTACCGACGACACAGGGAAACCCAGTGACCGGCCAGTGATGGCGATTGCTGTATCTAGTGTCCCCCCCAAAGGTCGCCTTTTCGACATCCCTGACAGGTCCAAAAGCTACAGCTCCCTAACTGACCCCGATCATGAGGTAAGCGTAATTCCATGTGTCGCAGGCGACCGCCAACGTTGTTAGCCTAATTTTCCTTACAAACAGACACGAACGTACGATCGACGTTCGCTCACCTATGACCTTGGACTACGACGTCAGTTCCGCTGGATTTTTCTGATAGCAGACGTTCAGAACGAAACTTGGGGTGCTGGCTTCCTATCCGATTTTGGTCTCCTGGCTGATACTCAACATCATACTCTTTTGAGCAGCTTGATTTCCTTCACTGCCAAGGACAAACTAACCAACATGACTTCCATCGGAATTCACAGGGCGGTACCCAAGTCTTCACGATATTCTCAGCTGATCCAGCAATACCCGCAACTCACAAACCCATCGTATAACCCTTATTCTTTGAAACACAACATGACACATACTAATCTGTCCGCTCACTCCAGACGTCTTCCTCTCGAACATCCGAAAATTGCTAAGGTGAAATTTGACAATCTGCTACGAATTGGTACCATCTACCCATCCAAGAGTGCATGGTCTTCCCCTTTACACCTGGTCCCTGAAAAACACCGAGCGATTGGAGGCCATACGGTGACTTCCGATCCCTGAACAAAGCTACCGTACAAGGCCGTCTTCTCCTTTCCCAGATCCATGATTTTTCTTTGATCCCACATTCTGAGCGAATTTCCTCCAAAACTGACTTGGTGTGTGTCTTCCACCGAATTCCCGTCGCGGAGGAAGAAATCCCCAAAACTGCGATTACAAATACAGTTGACATGTACGAGTTCTTTCGAATGCCTTTTAGTCTTTGGAATGCAACTCAAATATTCCAACATTCCATAGATCAAGTTGTCAGTGGTCTGAATCTTGGTTTTGTTGACTTTAACGATGTTTTGGTCGCCAGTCGTACCCCCCGAAAGACATAAAACATACATTCGTGTTGTGCTGGAGCGCTTGGATGAATACGGAACTTCCATCAATCTGGCAAAGTGTTTTTGGCGTCTCCTTTGTTGGATTTCTTGAACATTTTATAGACGCAGGTGGCATCAAGCCCTTAAAGAACAAGGTACAAGCGCTACTAGAATATCCTATTCCAGATTTCGTCAAGAAGCTTAGATATACGCTTTGATGGAAATGTAAACTACTACCGTCGTTTTATTCCTCACTGCCCATAGCTTATGAAACCCTTAACCGATCTGCTCCGCGGTTCTGGAAAAGTGTTGTTCTACGTCCTGAGGCGTTACAACCGTTCAAAGACGTAAAGGAAGCACTCAGCAACGCAACGACCCTCCTTAATTTTAATCCAAAGCCGACTGCTCATCTGAATCTTCCGATTGATGCGTCCAATCACTCTGTCAGTGCAATGCTTCAGCAATGTGTCGACGATGAATTACGATCGGTTTTATTTCATCCCCCAGAAGCCATCGTCCACGCAGGCCAATTTTATCGTCTTTGGTCGTCAGCTGCTCACTATCTATTCGTCCATAAGACATTTCCGTCATTTGTTAGAAGCAAGGACCTTCACTGTTTCAATGGACCACAAGCCTTTAATCTATGACTTTAACGCTAGTCAGTATAAACATTCCCCTCGCGAGATTCGACACACTGACTTCACAACGCAGCTCACAACGGACACCCAACACATCGACGGAAACTTCAGTGTGGTTGCTAATGCGTTCTCAAGACTATCTATTAACACAGTTTCTAGATCGCAAAAGATGCGCCTCGCGAAAGTTACTGAAACTCAAGTGTCAGACCCTGACTTTCCATCCATTTGCATCTCACATTTCCAGTGTTCCCGTATCCTCTTGCCTTCTTCCGAATCCACCACTGTGTATGATACTTTCGCGGGCATTCCGCGTCCAATCGTATCCCTCTCTCTTCGTCGATCCATTTTCCTCGATTTACATTCTTTGTCCACCCTGGTGTCCGTCCCACGCTCAAATTAATCGCTGCTAGTCATGGGTGACTGTTATATCGCGGAACGACCGAGTGGATGCAATTGAACTGAAACGATTCCTACGACGCAGTGATATGGTACACACTGTTTTGCCCGAAGCGCCGATTCCCCCAAAGCCGACTACAAAAGAAAACACTGGTCTCCCGAAAAGAGCGTTTATTGTCTCAGCCCGAAGATCCGAGTGCCAAAGTCCAAGTGCTGAAAAGCCGAAGTCAAAGTACAAAATGCAGCTCTTGCGTTTTTATAGCTCGTCAAGCCATAGGGTGAAAAAACAAGCTAACTGGCGTCCAGTATGTGAGTCGACGCCAGAGGTAAAAAAATGATGATACATCAAAGGAATTCGGCTTTACAAAAAAACGGTAAATGCTCATTCCAGTTAGTGGACAGTTTTTTGAGAGTACGTGACATCCCCAACAGTGACCTAGTGTGAAAAAAGACGTGTGCTGATGGACTAAATTATGCCCTCATCGCCAAAAGATGAAGATGCATTACCAAACAGTCACCTCCTTTGGGGATTTCCGCGTGTCAGACGCACGTTCCTCCCACATTAATTTTGATCTGGTTGACCTATTACCCCAATCACATTGGAAAACGTTCCTGTTTATATGCGTCGACAGATTTATGGAATGGCTTGTTGAATTTCGCATAGCGATATTTTGTCCGGGATAGTCGCCAAAATGCTCCTCGAACACTCGATTGCAGATTTTAACATCCAGTTGTTCGTCACTACAGATCGAGGTTCGCAATCCCGGTCAACCTCCTTTCGCGAATCAACCCACCTGTTTGGTTGGGAACACATCAGGGCGGCTGCATACCATCTTGCTACTAGTGGGATTTCGAACGTTTCCACCGGCAGCTAAAAGCATCGCTCACGGCGCAGTCGACGCAGCGGTAGGCAGAACACCTACCACTCGCCTTACTGACCATCAGATCTGTCCTCAAGGAAGGTATACGATGTTTCGCCATGGAATTAGCTTGAAGAATGATGCTTCGTCTTCTACGTGATTTTTTTTCAATCAAAATACACATGCTGGGCTGATTCTGACGAACTATGCGCGCCGCCTCAAATCCCGTATGGAAGCACTTCGTGCCATTCCGACTCGACAGCATCCCTGACCTCAACAACTCAACAAGGAGTCAATGATTTGCACTTATGACGCCGTTCGGCGCTCAATTTGATCACCTTACGATGGTCCATTTGAAGTGATCTGATGAAGGGATAAAGCTTCCACCATCGAACGTTCCGGAAAATGGGTTACTGTGGGTACTGATTGTCTCAAACCGGCCTACGTCAACACACATCAGAAATTTCCACCCCAACCGTTTAACTAGGTAGCTGAACCACAGAACTCTGAAGCATCTATCCAGTCCACTCTTTACACGTTCGACTCTTCAGTCACAACTGACAGTAATGACAAAAGAGCGTCTTATCCCCGTTCGTCTACCGAACAAACTCATGCCAAATCACCGTCCTTCCCCCATCCTTCTCCATCCTGTCCAACTACCCGTTCCATTAGGCGTTTTACTTTGCTGCCGGTTTTCGTCGATAACTTTTATGTCCCTTATCCTTACTTATCCGACGATTACTGCGTATTTCTCCTTCATCAGTGCTCTGGAGGGGGAGTATTGTAGGGTTTCTCTCGTTTTTATTAATTACGATGCCTCACTTCCGTACAACAACGTCGTGCTATGAGCACCGTCAAAGTTCCGATGGCGTTTCAGCAGTAAACAAAATTCTGCAGTATCCTTGCTCCTTTGATACTGGTAATTTGGAACACTGTGATAGTCATTTGAACACCTGTGAACACCTTACGTGAGTCTCGAATGTTGTCACTTGCCTGAACCCTGTCACTCTTCTATTGTATCCCTTCAGTCTCTTGTCACTGATAGCCTAGTGAGTGACACCTGCATTTACTTGGGCTATTCGCCAACTCGTTCTCGATCAATACACGTCTACCTGGATGCGAAAGCTGCGGTCGGATGTGAGTGATACGGTTGGCGGCATCCGATTCGGATTAGCCTGTCACAGTGGCCGAAGCCAAAGGACGCCTGCGCTTAGCCATCACTGCAATTGGCTTGCGCTGCACCAATTGCAGTTCCACCAACACACCACATATCCAGTGTAAATCCGAAGGAATAAGCCCGAGAGGTGTGCCAGTGGGGCCTTTCTGTCCAGCCGGCCAATGCTGGTTAGCCACTTGATTGGCTAATAAGGAAAGGAAATCCCTATCTCTCGGAAACTAAACAGAGAGAGAGAGATGACGAGATCTACACTGAGAAGAAAGATTTTTGAAGT